>CACVCL010019998.1:0-93021 GCA_902729485.2 Mus minutoides | reverse complement strand
CACAAAACTAAGAATGTTTGCTATTTTCTATGACCTAACTTGACTTAGAAAATTCTCTCCTCTCCTCTCCTCTCCTCTCCTCTCCTCTCCTCTCCTCATCCCTTCCTTTTCCTTCCCTTCCCTCCCCTCTCCTTCCCTCCCCTTCCCTTCTCTACCCACCTCTTTCTCTCAGATAGGATCTTACTATATAGCTCAAAACCGCCCTTGAACTGACAATCCTATTGCGTATGTCATCTGAATGCTGCTCCTGACTTAAAAGTAAGTCTCTTGATATCCAGGTCAGTATTCCTCCACTGTATACAAAACATGTATGTAATGGTAGAAATAAAAGGTATTAAATCACAATGCTCTACACAGATCTAAGAAGCAGTTTTAGTTCTTTCTTGAAATTTAGTTGTAATGGGTGCTCTAAATTTCATCAAGCACAGCAAAAGAATTTAAAGCAAATGCTTGACTCTTATACAAATGGCCATGAGTGTCATAAAAGTACTTATCTGTGGATAACCTGAAAATTAAGCATGGCTGTTAAGAGAATGAAAGACACAGAACTGAATTTTTATGTGAGAAACCAGCCTTTGAGAGTGGTTGTTAGCATTGTTCCAATCACTCGTCAAAAACTAACAGCTTTGTTCACATGAAATTTATGTGCACATAAACATGCCCATGTGAAGACTCACAGATAAGTCCTGAAAGCACACTCATACTTATGCAGCCACCACCACCACCAATTTTACATTTTCATGATCTCAAATGAAACTCCACAGCATCTACCGTCACTCTTGTTCCTTCCTTTATCCCAGTCCATGCTGCGGTGACCACTCTTCTGTTTCTGTCTCTTGAAGCATTTGAAAACTCTGGGCCTTTCATCTAAGTGGACGTAGACAGCACACTACTCATAAATGGTCTTATTTGTTTAGTATCCTTCTCTTAATGTAACGCTTTCTAGGTTGTTCATGTTGTCATACATACCAGGACTTCACTCCTTTATATTGTCAAATAATATTCTAGTCAGTGAACTTTCAAATCACCTTTTCTTCCATTATGAGTGGTGTTGCAAATACTTCCATATATATTTTTGTGTTTAATTTTTTAATGGCTATGTGTTTTTATTTTTCTCCACTGTCTCCTTAGAAATGCAGTTCCTGCTGTCTATGGGAGACTTGTTTAATCTTTTGATGGACTTCCAGGATGATTTTCACAGTGGCTGCACCATTTACATTTCTACCAGCAGTCAAAAAGGTGAATCATTTGTAAACTGTTTGTGGAAGTATAAATTAGTATACTATGGAAAACAAAATGGGGGTCACTCAAAAAAAATAGAGCCAAAATTTAAAATACAGCCATAGATGCCTGTAACCCCAGCACTCAGGAGGCAGAGGCAGCAGGATCACTGCAAATTCAAGGCTGGCATTTTTAACATGCCACATTCTAAGGCACTGAAGGTTATATAATGAGAGTCTGTATGAAAACAAAGGTTTGGGTAGAAGATGGAGACCTGAGGTGGAGACCATACATGACTCTGGGTTAGACCAGAGGCACAAGGGACGCTCCACATTTGCAGCATCAGTAGAACCCAGTCAAGGGGGCAAAGGTGGAGCTGGATCTGACCTAGAGGGAAGTTCCACAGTGTGCAACTGCTTCAGCTGAGTCTTTGAGCTCAGGGTGGGGATAGAATCTTACTCTGGGTAAGGCCCACAGGTACATGCTGAGTTCCACAACTAGAAAAAGCTGCAGACACAGGAAGGAGGCTTGAGCTGACACAGGACATGACTTGACCCTCAAAGGAAGTCTTGGGATAGAGCCCGTGACCATAATTACCAGTACTATAGAGGCAAAAGATACTCCAACTCTACAATCATTTGCTTCTCTCCTGAATATCACAGATGCCACCACTGGAAAATGTGTCTTGAATTTAAAAGTCAAAGTGAAATATTTGAAAGTAAGAAACTTCAACCAGCAAACGAACTCCAGATGTTCCTGCCCCTGCAAAGAAACAAACATGAAAACCAGGATATCATGTCTTCCTCAAGATTTCTAACTCCATAGTAATAGCTTCTATGAGAGTGATTTAGAAGAACTCCCAGACAAAGAGTTTAAAAGGTTAATTAAAACCACATTCAAGAAACTTAAGGAAGACATGGTGCACTCCAAGAGAGTCAGACCAAGGCTGAATGATGTAAGGGGGTCAGCATGCTATATGGAAAGTAATTCAGTAAACAAATAGAATTGCTGAGGAAAATCAAAACTGAAATGATTCTGGGCATAAAAAGCTCAATGAGCCGAAAGAAAAGATCAGTGAATGGCTTCAGCAACAGAATAGAGCATTGAAAGATAGAGTATCCAGGCTGGAGGATAAAGTAGAGGAATTCGATCATACAATAAAGATATAAATCTACATCAGTATATGTTTACCTTTCATATAGACATATACAGAGAGAGAGAGACAGAGAGACAGAGAGAGATAGAGAGAGCCAGAGAAAACATGGGAAAGTGCTGAGAGACCATGAAAATATCAAATCTTCAAATTATGGGCATAGAAGAAGGAGAAGATACCACAACAAAGGCATAGGAAATATTTTCAATAAAATCGAAGAAGAAAACATTCCCAAACCTAGAGAAAGAACTGTCTAGCCAGGTACAAGCAGACTAGAAAATACTAAGTAGGACCAGAAAACAAACTCCCTATGACATAGTACATTTAAAATACTAAAAACACACACCAAAGAGGAGAATATTAAAGCCACGAAAGAGAAAGGTCCAGTCACATCTGAAGATAGGCCTATCAGAATCATGTCTGGTTGTTCTACTGAAAGAAACATTGGAAACACTGGAAGCCAGAAGGGCCTGCAAAGATGAATTCTAAGATCTGAAAGAACACAACTGCCAACCCAGACACAATTGCTGTTCTCAGAAAACTATCACTTAAAACTGCAGGAAAAAGCCAGGCGTGGTGGCACACGCCTTTAATCCCAGCACTTGGGAGGCAGAGGCAGGCGGATTTCTGAGTTCGAGGCCAGCCTGGTCTACAGATTGAGTTCCAGGACAGCCAGGGCGATACAGAGAAACCCTGTCTCGAAAAAAAAAAAAATACTGCAGGAAAAATAATACTGGCCATGGGGAAAATTGGCTAAAGGAATTTATGATCACTGACCCAGCTCTACAGAGGACAATGGGAAGAATCTGCTTCAGTCTAAGAGAAGGATGAAGAACTGAAGAGTCCCCAGGAACGAGGAAACAATGGAAACAGGACAATGACAAGCAAAACACAAGACAACAGACAAGGAGATGTAATCAAAATGATTCTGCTTCAAAATTAACGAAGCAGAAACAAACAAACAAACAAACAAACAAAAACACAAAGAATTGATGAAACAAACTGGTGCTTGACAAAGATGAAGAAAATTGACAAACCCCTGGCTAAATACACCAAAAGCAGGAGAGAGAAGACCCAAATTAATAAAGTAAGAGCTGAAAATAGAAACATTACAACACACACCAACAAAATCCAGAAATTCATGATGGCATAACTTAAAAACTGTACCTGAACAAACTGGGATGCATAAAAGAAATGGATGAATTTCTACATGCCTATGACATATTAAAATTAAATCAGGACGAAATAAAGTCTCTAAACAGATCTATAATCAGCAATAAGACTGAAGCAATAATGAAAGCCTCTTAACTTAGAAATAATCTGGATGAAACAGATTCACTACAAAATCCTACCAGGACTTCAAACAATCACAAATACTACTGAAATTACTCCATGTGTTCGTTAGAATGAGTATTCAGGCATTAGAATACTTGGTCCCTGTAACTTTAGTTTTTTTTAAACATTTATTATTATTTTTTTTAATGATGGTACTTAGATTCTTTAACCTCCCTTTTAACCCACCACCCACCAGAGGTAGTGGAACAAAAAGGATTGTGAAAAGATGGGGGAGGGGGCAGATGGGAGGGGGCAGATGGGCGGGGCAGGAGTGGACCTGTTTAGAAAGATTCTTTGGAGCAACTCCTGCCTGTGTTGTCTGAAAATTGGCAGCTCAGTTCACAGGTTAGCAGTGACAGCTTGATCCACTTCACTGATATATAATTCCGTAGAGTTGGGATGGCAAACATGAGTCAGCATAGCAAACATGAGTCAGCAGTGGTGTCACTACCTAGCAGAGACAGCCAGGTCTCAGCCCCTGGCACAAGTCAGCAGGAGGGATCCTGAGGTGTGTCAGGGAAAGCTCTCAGCTTTGCCTCTTTCAGCGAAGAAGGAAGATCGGAGAAGATTCTAGATCAGCAAGCATGGCCCAGCGAGCTCTCTAAGCAAGCCGAGCTCAGCCTCCTCTCTGTCCACTGTGTCCTTTTAGACTCTCTCCAAACATCATGTGTCCGCCACGTGCCTTGCCTCAGCACATGCATCAGTCTCAGCTGGCATCACTCTGCCAATCAGCCTGAGTTCTTGGAAGTGGCAAGAAACTACAGCATGCCACCAGAAGTGTTTTGGTGGCTTTCTCTCTATGGAATCCTGACAAATACAGCTCAACAATGCAGTGTAAGGCAGACCAATACACACATGTCATTAGCAAAGGATCTCTCATCACATGTTCTTTCATGTGCTTGTTTTAGCAGAACATCCTCTCTCCTGTGTCTTCTTTGGTGAAACATTCCTTCACATGCTTGCCTGAGCAAAACACAATCCAACCCACTTTCCAAAGAACCTGTAAGTTTCCACTTCAGGTCCCAAGTTGATGGCACTTTGCGGGGGAAACTTAAGATATGTTGTGTTCCTCATAGAATCAGGGGGAGGTAGGATTGGATTAGGGGTTTAAGAGAGGTGGGGGGAAACCAAAAAAAGGGATAACATTTGAAATGTAAATAAAGAAAATATTTAATAGAAAAAAAGGAATAAAACAAAAACAAAAGTGAAAAGTAAAAAAAAAAGTATGTGGTGCTGTTGGAGAAAGTGTAAAATAATATGTTGTTTTGAGAGTTTAAAGACTCAAACCATCTCTAGTTCACTTTGCTTCTTCCCATTTGTGGTTTAAGATGTGAACCCCCAGATTCCTGCTCCAGCCGCTATGCCTACAGCTGGTTTCCATGCTTCCCAAATGTGTCATGCCTCCAAGTCATCCAGGAACTGTAAGCCTAAATACATGATCTTCTATAAATTGTCTTCTCTTTACATTACAGCAATAGAAGAATGACTAATGCATGCCATAAAATAGAAAACCAAGGAAAGCTTCCAAATTCACCGTATGGAGTATTGCTTCTATATGAAAACCAAGTGAAAACATCACAGAAAACAATAAAAGTACAAACCAGCCTACCTGATGAACATAGTTAAATGCTCAATAAAATGCTCACAAATTGAATTCAACGTCACATTAAAAGAACAACAACAACAAAAAATCATTTATTGTGACTAAATGGGCTTTATCCGGCAGTGCTGGGATGGTTCAACAAGTATAAATCAATAAAGATCATTCATCACATTAAGGAATAAATGACAGAAATCACATTGTTATCTTAATACACACAAGCCCTTTGGCAAAGGCTAATAAAAATTTCTCTGTGATTAATGTCATAAAGAGGCTAAAGATGGAGAAAGCATGATTCAATATAATAAAGGCTGTATATGACAAACCTATAGACAATATCACTCTAAGTGGAGAAAAACTCAAAGAATTCCCAGTAATATCAGGAACAAGACAAGACTGTCCACTCTTCTGACTTCTATTCAATATTGTGCTTGAAGTCTTAGCTAGAACAATAAGAGAAGAGAATATATATATATATATATATATATATATATATATATATATATATATAAGTTAAAATGTCTCCATTTTCAGAATACATTATTCTATATACAAGAGACCCTACAGATTTCATCAGAACCTTTTAGATATGGCAAAGCCCTTTCAGCAAAGGTAGAGAACACAAAATCAATGCACGCGCGCGCGCACACACACACACACACACACACACACACACAATCTGGGAATAAGGCTTATTAAAAAATAAAAGGCTTCTCCAATGAAAAATTTATGACACTGAAGAAAGAAAGAAGACACTAGTATATGAAAAGACAATAATACATGCTCATAGGTTGGGAGAATTAATACTGTAAAAATGTCCATCCTACCAAAAGCAATCTATAGATTCAAAGCAAAATCCCTCAAAATTCCAACATCGTTCTTTACAGACATGGGAAAAAATTCTGCAGAGACACAAAAGACTAAGAAGAGTCAATGCAAAGAAAAGGAGTCCTACAGGAGGCATCCCATACCCGACTTCAAATTAGGCTACAGAGACACAGTAATCAAGACAAACCATAACAGCACAAAAGCAGACACACACAACAGCAGGATAGACTTGAGAACCCAGATACGAGTCAACAAAACTACAGTTTTCTGAGTTTTGACAATGATGGCCAAATATGCTTTCGAGACAAGACAGCACAGTCAATAAATGGCACCTGGACAACTGGTTTTCTAAATTCATAAAAATGAAACTAGAATCCTATTGGTCATGCTGCACAAAAGTCAGTGGTAAATGGACCAAGGACCTCAGCTTAGGACTTGGTACTCTGAAGGTGTTAGGGGAAAAAGTAGGGTACAAACTTTAATTCACAGACCCACCTAGGTAGGGACTTCCTGAACAAGGCTCTGGTAGCTCAGGAAATGAGACCAGCAATCAATAGATGAGATCTCCCAAACCCAAAACGTTCCTGTATAACAGATGAAACTAAAGTTGGAGGGAAGAAAGGGATGGGAGAAATTGTATGATTATATTATAATTTAAAAAATGATTAAAAAATGTTCTCAACATCCTTAGTCATCGAGGATTGTAAATTAAAACTACTTTAAAATTCTATCTCACCCCAGTAGGAGTGGTCATCATCAGGATTACAAATGCCAACAATAAGTGTAAAGGAAATCTATATACTATTGATGGGAATGTAAACTAGTCTAGCAACTTTGGAAATCAATCGGCAGTTTCTCAAAAAACTAAACATAGAACTGCTATATGATTCAGTGTGTGTGTGTGTGTGTGTGTGTGTGTGTGTGTGTGTGTGTGTGTGTGTGTGTGTTTGAATAAATATGGTCCCTATAGGCCCATGGGAAGTGGCACTACAAGAAGGTGTGGTCTTGTTGGAGTAGGTGTGACCCATGTCACACCTACAGAAGGGTGGGAAGCTCAAGCCAGTCCTAGTGGCTTACTGTCTCTTCCTGCTGTTTGTGAATCCAGATGTGGAACTCTTAGCTCCTCCAGCACCATGTCTGACTGTGTGCCACCACGTTTCCCACCATGTTGATAATGGAATAAACCTCTAAAGTGTAAGCCAGCCCCAATCAAACACTTTCCTTTATAGGAATTGCCATGGTCATGGTGCCTCTTCACAGCAATAAAACCTTAACCAAGATGCCTAACTGTACCACTCCTGGGCACACTCACTATGAACTTATATCCCACTGCAGAGAGACGTGCACATTCTTGTTTACTGCTGCTGTGTTCAGAATAGCTAGGAAATGGAGTCAACTTCAAAGTCTATCAACATATGAATGACTAAGAGATCAGGGCCACATACACTCAATGGCATATCACTAGGCTGTAAAAAAAAAATGAAACCATGAAATGTGCAGACAAATAGCTAGATCTGAAAAGAAAATATGCCAAATGATGCAAGGCCCAGAGAGACAAAATCTGCATGTTCCCTCTCATATGAAGACCCTAGATTCAAATCTGTGGTTTTGCGTGTTTTAGTAGGTTGAAGCCAGGGAACTAGAGAGGGGTCTTTTGGTGGGGACATACATGTTGGGGAGAGGAATAGTTGGTCATAGGAAAAGCCATAGGCAGAAAAGCTTAAGTGGGAAGGGGTTTGTGGATATGGGGAAAACAGGAGGTGGAAGAGAGGGCTGACTCACAGGAACAACTATGTGAAAATCCATATAGAAACCTGCTATCTCACAACCCACTCAGCAAAACAAAAACCCATAATCAGAGCCAGTCCAAATTCCAGGGTAACCCCATACCCAGGCTCATATGGACAGTAATTACTAGTCTTAGTGGGTTATATATTTTAAAGAAAAAACTAAGGGCTGGAGAGATGGCTCAGTGGTTAAGATCACTGACTGCTCTTCCAGAGGTCCTGAGTTCAACTCCCAGCAACCACATGGTGGCTCACAACCATCTGTAATGGAATCCAATGCCCTCTTCTGGTATGTGTCTGAAGACAGCTAAAGTATACTCATATAAATAAAGATAAATAAATAATAAAAAACCTTAATAAAAGAAGAACTATGTGTCCTTATTACCATTTGGAACATCTTCTGGGTATATGACCAGGAGAGGTATTGCTGGATCTTCTGGTAGTATTATGTCCAATTTTCTGAGGAACAGCCAGGCTGATTTCCAGAGTGGTTGTACAAGCTCACAATCCCACCAGCAATGGTAATAAGGACACATGCTCCACTATGTTCATAGCAGCCTTATTTATAATAGCCAGAAGCTGGAAAGAACCCAGATGTCCCTCAACAGAAGAATGGATACAGAAAATGTGGTACATTTATAGAATGGAGTACTACTCAGCTATTAAAAACAATTAATTCATGAAATTCTTGGGCAAAAGGATGTATCTTGAGGATATCATCCTGAATGAGGTAACCCAATCATGAAAGAAGTCACTTGATATGCACTCACTGATAAGTGGATATTAGCCCAGAAACTTAGAATACCCAAGATACAATTTGCAAAACACAAGAAAATTAAGAAGAAGGAAGACCAACGATTGCGGCTGCCAGGGATCCATCCCACAATCAGTCAACAAACATAGACACTATATCATATGCCAGCAAGATGGTGCTGAAAGGGCCCGGATATAGCGGTCTCGGGGGAAAACATACCAATCCCTGGCAAACACGGAGGTGGAAGCTCACGGTCAGCTTTTAGATGGAACACAGGGTTCCCAAGGAAGAAGGAGCTAGAGAAAGTACCCAAGGAGCTAAAGGGGTCTTCAACCCTATAGGTGGAAGAATAACCATGAACTAACTAGTACCCCCTGGGCTCGTGTCTCTAGCTGCATATATAGAAGAGGATGGCCTAGTTGGCCATCAGTGGGAAGAGAGGCCCCTTGGTTATGCAGACTTTATATGCCCCAATACAGGGGAACGCCGGGGCCAGGGGGTGGGAGCGGGTGGGTAGGGTAGCAGGGCCGGGAGGGGGGAGGATATAGGGGACTTTCTGGATAACACTTGAAATGTAAATGAAGAAAATATCTAATAAAAGTTGAAAAAAAAAAAAGAAGAAGAAGGAAGACCAATGCTTGGATACTTCATTCCTCCTTAGAATAGGGAACAAAATACCTATGGAAGGAGTTATAGAGACAAAGTTTGGAGTTAAGAAGAAAGAATGGACCATCCAGAGACTACCCTACCTGGGGATCCATCCCATAATCAGCCACCAAACCCAGACACTATTGCACATGCCAGCAAGATTTTGCTGAAAAGACCCTGATATAGCTGTCTCGAGTGAGGCTATGCCAGTGCCTGGCAAATACAGAAGTGGATGCTCACAGTCATCTATAGGATGGAACACAGGGCCCCCAATGGAGGATCTAGAGAAAGTAGCTAATGAGTTGAAGGGGTCAGTCTACAACCCTATAGGTGGAACAACAATATGAACTAACCATTACCCCCAAAGCTCGTGTCTCTAGCTGCATATGTAGCAGAAGATGGCCTAATCGGCCATCATTGGGAAGAGAAGCCCCTTGGTCTTGCAAACTTTATATGCCCCAGTACAGGGGAACGCCAGGGCCAAGAAGTGGGAGTGGGTGGGTAGGGGAACAGGGCCGGGGGGAGGTAATAGGGGACTTTGGGGATAGCATTTGAAATGTAAATGAAGAAAATATCTAATAAAAAATGAAAAAAAGAGAAAATAACAAAAATAATTACTCAGAAAAAAAAGAACTATGAGGTTAGGAGGGGAATATGGATAGAGATGAGGGAAGAAATGGAAATATTTACAGTCATTTTCAATGAAATGTGCATGAAACCCTCCAGAACGAAGGAAAAATTGAAATGCATAGGTGGTTGGGGGAACATTTCCCCCACCCCCGGAATCAATAGAGAAAGAGAGTGGTCCGATTGTTCATCGGAAACAAATCCATTGCAGAGCAGAAGAATGCTCTTCTGTGTTAGGGGTAGGGATGACGCAGACTTCCCATCAGCAGCTGTCTGAGGTTAGGAGCAGTGTGCAGTCCCAGGAAAGGAAGAGGCTCATTGAGTCAATCCTGCTAAAAAAGGGACAAGATGACTCAGAACTCTGTATCCACAGCATTTTCAGCATCTCACTCACACACCAGCACCTAGCATGTGATGTCTGTTTCCTTCAGTCTCCTCCCTTAAGCTGCAATGTGAACACTGAACGCGGGCTGTGATGGCTAAGTGCTGAGGGACAGAAATGTACTAGTGTTGGCTATCAAACTCAATTCGATTCACTTAGACCAAACATGCTAAGCAGATGCAGATGCTCCACTAACAAGCACAAGAGGCAAGCAGTTATCTTTCTCTCTTATGTCCCATTTCTTACGTAACAGCAACCAACCTCTGCTGTCTTGAGCATCACAGATCGTTTTGTTTGTTTGTTCTTTTGTTTGTTTCAATGGAAAGGTTTGCCGAATACAGAGGACCCAGGTTCAATTCCCAGAATCTATATGGTGGATTATAGCCATGTGTAACTCCAGTTCCAGAGACTCTGATGTTCGCTTCTGACCTCCACAGGTATCAAGCACACATGTGGTATACATTACATACATAAAGAGTAAATATTCATACACATAAAGTAAAATAAGTCTCTAAAATTTTAATTTTTGGTTTTTGAGACAATTTCTGTCTATAGGTAGCCCTGGAAACCAGGCTGGCCTTGAACTCAGAGATCCACCTGCCACTGTCTCTCATGTGCTGGGATTAAAGGTGTGTCTCACCACTGCCTGACTGATTTTTTGAACTTATTATTTTTTTTTTATCATTTCTTCTTCTTCTTTCTTTTTTAAATGGGACATTGCTATCTGTTTGTAAATAGCAACTATTTCTTGGAGGCAGCCTGGGTTGTTTGGGGATTTCCATGGGACCCCTTTGGCCAGCAACTCAATTGAATTGGATGTAACCCACTATAGTTACTGGAACCGGCTTACAGTTGGGAATTTGGTAGCAAGTGATATCCAGTGAGGACTATTTCTCCCTCCCTCATTATTTGGGGACGTCATTAGGATTGCTTCCATGTGTTTTAGGAAGTTTCCACTGCACTAGGCTTCCACATCACCCTTCAATCCACTGCACTAGGCTTCCACATCACCCTTCAAATGTTCCTCAGTTCTAGCTGTCTCACCCCACAGCACCCCCTTCAACCCTCTTCCCCCTTACCCTCCCCTCCTCAAATGAAGGAAACACGCCTATACATATTTATAGAAAAAATAATTTGAAGGGTGAGTACATCCCTGACTAGTTTAAAGTTTATAGTTCAAGGAAAGATCTCCACGAGCTGCTGCGTTTCTATGGCTGTAATAAACCCCATGACCAAAGTCAACTTGGGGAGGAATGGGTTTATGTTGGCTTACAATTGAGGTCCATCAACTGCAAAGAAGTCGGGGCAGGAACTCGAGGTAGGAACCTGGAGGCAGGAAGTGAAACAGACCTGAGAAAATGGATGCTTACTGGCTCGTACTTTATGACTTGTTTAACTTGTTTTTTGTTTGTTTGTTTGTTTGTTTTGTTGTTGTCGTTGTTCGCTTGTTTTGTTCTGCTGTTTTTTCAAAATACATTTCAGAAGCACTGGCCCAGGGGTGGTACTACCCACAGCAGGTTGGACCCTCCAACTGCAATCATTAATCAAGAACTTGCCTCACACACCGCTCTACAGTTCTATCTTCTAGAGGTGTTTTCTCAATTGAGGTTCCAAAATGAACCTTGTTTATGTCACAGTAACAAAAACTAACCAGCAGGACATGGAGCCCTTGTTCCAAAGATTAAAATGGCTGACAGGGACAGCTTTGGGCAAGCTCAGGCTTTGGTTATGCTCTGGTGTAATGAATCTGTGTCTAAGCATATAGTAGATACAGCTCTGCATAAGGACAAGGGTCTCACTGCATTACCTCAAGATGAATTAAAAAGAGGGAAACCTAAGGATACACTCTACCAGAGAGAAACTTTGTACACAGATATAAAGTACCTGGATAAAAAAAGACTTATCTTGTAGTCACTGAGAATCAGAAGGCTGGCTGGGTGTTAGTCGGGGTATGCCTTTAGTTCCAGCGCTCAGGAAGCAGAGTTCAAGGCCAGTCTGGTCTACAAAGTGAGTTTCAGGACACCTAGAATTGCAACACAGAGAAACCCTGTCTCAAGACAAAAAAAAAAAAAGACAAAAAAAAAAAGACAAAAAAAAAAATCAGAGAGACATAACTAATGAATCAAATATCCTTAGGGAGTACTTAGGCTGTGGGCTGGATGGCTTCTGTGGGCTTCTCTATGCCCTGAGCCTTTTAACTCTGCTCTGGGTTCATAGAACCTGACCCCCTAGGCTTCTCTTGTGGAAAGACTCTTCCAGGCAAGGTGACAGTGTTTAGTTAGCTTTCACTGAATGATGAGTTGCAGAAGCAAACTGATGCTTACAGTAAGTACTTAGTTCTGTCTCTTGTACACGGAGTTAGGGGAAGTGACACAATGTGCAGTTCTCTGGCTTAGCAATGAGTGTGGGATGCAAAGTCCATAAACACATCTTCTTATCAAGGGACTCCAGCTGATGGGGAGTCACTCCTGGAACAGATCCAATGGGAGAAAAGTCAACGTGTTTCTTTGGCCTCAATAGGAAAGTGGTATTTTCCAGTTTTTAGGTGGAGGTAATTGTGAGCCTTGGGAGACATACCCTTGGGGTTATTAGTTTAAGGAGAAATAACTAAGGCTCTCTTGAGTCATTCAGCACCTATTTAAAAGTAGCACAACACTATGATAATACTATTTATTGCATTGTGGAAAAGGAGTAAATCAGAGCTGGAGCAGTGGCTCCAGAATAGCTGCTGCTCTAGGACCCAGGTTCAGATCTCAGCACCCAGATGGCAGCTCCCAGTCACCTGCACCTCTCTTCCAGAGAATCGGACACCTGTTCTGATCTGCAAACTGGTGTATCTTGTTTACATGCACCCTTGTTTACACACATGCATATAAAATATTTTTCTATTAAGAAGAAAATGAGGACATTTTGCACACTCTATAAAGCACGGCGGTTTACTCTGTGGTGGAATTCAGAAAATAAAGGGAATGTGATTAGGCATTGAAGGAATTGTCAGTGCGTCTGTCCAGGTGGGTGGGATGTGAAGCAAGCCACAGTCTGCATGTGCTTTTCCCAGAACATTCCTTAGGTGTGGGGCACAGGGGGACATCGTGATGGATTGGCAGGTTTTTGTGTTTCTTCTGCAGAACTCTAGTGTCTGGAAGCCTCCCAAAATGAAAGGACTTGAAGCAATAGTGTTTGTCTAACATCTGGAGGTTGGCACACATGGTAGTTTTGGTGAAGGTTTTATCTCAGGGTCTGATGTGGTGGGATACCTTTTCAATCCCAGCAGGGATGAACTCTGTGAGTTCCAGGCCATATGCTATCTCAACAATATGTTTGCGATTCTGGGAAAGGTCTGAGACTTGCTAAACTTGTCAGATGCATGGAATCTCTTCTCTGGGCAGCGCTGTCTGGGTTCTAATGAACAGAGATAGAGATGTGGCCTCAAATAGTTTCCAAATCAGGACAGAAAGATGGGAAAAGTTAAAAAGTGACTGTTTCATTTGGTCTGGTTTTATTTCTCAGTGGTGAAAATAAAGTATACAAACACAACTAAAAACGTGTTATAAAGACTGGTTACAGGGAAATGCTCATTTTTTTCTGAGAGATTCATCTCAGAAAAGACTACTAAATCTCAGCAAACCATGTTCCCTCAGAGCCAAAGTGCACATGAACTTTGAGTTGAATATAATCAGTGCCCATAGACATGAATGGTACACTTAATAAACCATCTCAGAATTTAATTTATAAAAGGAAATTCCTTATGCAAAGAGAAATTAAGTCAACTGCCCCCCCCCCCATGTTTTAAAGTTAATTTTATAATATTAGATTTTTACTTAAGTTTTAACCTTTGCTTCATCTCTGAACCTGGGTGGAAAAATAAACTCTTCAAGCCCATGGTTCTCAACCTGTGGGTCTCTACCCCATAGGGGCTGAACAACTTTTTCACAGGGGTCACCTAGGACCGCTGGAAAACACAGATATTTACATTATGATTCACAACAGTAGCAAAATTGTATTTATGAAGTAGCAACAAAAATGATTTTATGGATGGGGGTCACCATGACACAAGAAACTGTCTTTTAAGGGTGGCAGCAATAAGAAGGTTGAGAACTTCTGCTTTAAGCAATTTAACTTTAAAACATATAAAAAAAATCATACACATGGGTATTTTTAAGTCACATCTGTCTTTCCAAATGTCCCTGCTTATATCCTTAATAACTCCAACTCTGCTTTATAATGATTCAACCTGAACTTCCTTCCTACAGTTTAAATCAAGATCCCAACCACTGGTGGGGTGGGGTCCCCTAAGTGGTGACCTCCGCAGGCTATAGACAGCAGCACCACACTAGTCTCCTGCTGCCACCTAGAGCTCCCATTTCAGAATCAATGTGGCTTATGGATTGTCTTTGTGGGCACTAACATGGAGAGCTAAGAGAGGGACCGTGAGCCATGTCCGTAACTCCCACAAGGCAAACGCTGGGCTCATCAGTGGCCTTGACCCCATTCACTTGGCAGACAACACTTCCTTTTCTAGTTATGTTCTTTGTCATAGCACAGAATGAATGAACAAAGAGGTTGGGAATGATATCAGGCATTAGAACTTGGTGACTTCCCCAGATGGGTCTGACAGTCAGTGGTTTTTTTTTTCTACTCACTAACGCATGATTCAGTAGGCTGAAGCCTGCCTGGTGAATAACGATTTCTGAGAGAACCCTGCCCAGGAGCCACCTCTGTTCTCTCTTTATCATTTCTACTGTTCATTAGTGAGCAAACCAGAGAAGATTTCACTAACTATTTGCTTAAGGATTGCAGCAATCCACAGTCATCCATGGGATGGAGCACAGGGTCCCCAGGGAAGGAGCTAGAGAAAGAACCTAAGGAGCTGAAGGGATTTGCAGTCCCATAGGAGGAACATCAATATGAACTAACCAGTACCTCCAGAGCTCCTTGGGACTAAACCACCAACCAAAGAAAACACACGGAGGGACTTGTGGCTCTAGCTGCATATGTAGCAGAGGATGGCCTAGTCATTCATCAATGGGAGGAAAGGCCCTAGGTCCTATGAAGGCTCTATACCCCAGTGTAGGGGAATGCCAGGGCCAGGAATGGGAGTGGGTGGGTTGGGGAGCAGGGGGAGAGGGAAGGGGATAGGAGATTTTCGGAGGGGAAACTAGAAAAGGGGATAACATTTAAAATGTTAATAAAGAAAATATCTAATGAAAATAATCCATACTACTAAAAAAAAAAAAGGAATGTCGCAAGCACACTGATATTATAATTTTAAAATTGAGTTATGGGACATGTAACTTACTCTTTCTACCATGTGGGGAGGGTAGGCACTCTGTGAATGTCCTTGATCTGTCTCTTAGCTTCTCCCTCCTCTGTTCCCTCAACTCAATCACATCTCCTCACAGAGCTGAAGGTATCATGCATGACCTGGTATTCCTGTTCCTCTCTTAAGATATACCGCCCTCCACTTGCCGCCGTATGGTGCACATTCCTCTGAGTCCATTCAGTCTGGCAAGCTGCCATCTCAGGCTCTGGCTACATGTCTCGAGGGATCTGTTTCTAGTGCTGCTCAGTGGCTAAGGGGAAGGAGCATTGGTCCTTTAGAAAGGGCAAGGAAGTTGGCTCTGCTTCAAGTCTACATCAGTCTCATTGCAATGAAGTTTCTATGCAAGAAGGCAAACACTACTTATCCCTAGAAGAATGTTTTTATTATTTGTTTTTCTTCAAGCTACATTGTTTGGTCTATGTGGGCACCACAGATTTTTATTGTCCTGATGGTGACTTTACATCATATGAAGTAGTCACCTTAGTCTAGTTATCCTAAAGGATTTTTGTTTCTTATTTCCTCGTGTGGACTCTTCAAACCACTAGTGTTTCCTTTCCTTTATCATCATCATCATCATCATCATCATCATCTTATTTAGTAGGTTAATTGCTCTGTGGTCAGAGTAGGAAGGCAGGTCAGCTATGTTGAGGTACATGGAGTTCTGAGAGCTTCTATCTGTAGATAAGCTGCCTATTTCTGATGTACCATAGGGAACGATTTTATTATAAAGGAATTTGAAAGAAAAAAAAAGTGACATCTTCATGAAGGTTGCAAAATAAGCCAGGTGTGAAAGTGAAATAGAAAACCAGAAGACTGTCTGTCCATAAAGGAATGCTGAAGGTCAGACTTGAAAGTTTAACTTACCATGAGCGCAACTGTGAAGGCGAGAGGGGCAGAGGAGCTGGGACATGAGGATGGGGAAGGCTGTATGTGAGCTAATTCTGCTTTAAGTCTGGAAGAAGATGGGCCACAAAATCCATCATTTGGAAGTTAAAACTTATAACCAAGACAGATGAGGAGAAGAGGTACGCTGACCAGTCCTGTCAGGTGTCAACAGGTGACAGCTCCAGCCCTGGAGGCTAAAGCAAGAAGATCATGAATTAAGAGACCAGCCTAAGCCGGGCGTGGTGGCGCACGCCTTTAATCCCAGCACTCGGGAGGCAGAGGCAGGTGGATTTCTGAGTTTGAGGCCAGCCTGGTCTACAAAGTGAGTTCCAGGACACCCAGGGCTATACAGAGAAACCCTGTCTCGAAAAACCAAAAAAAAAAAAGAGGCCAGCCTAGGCTACATAGCAAGACCTCACCCCTCACCACCACCCACCCCCAACACACATAGAAAATCAAGATATAAAGGAAAGGTAGAGGGGATGCAGAAAGCAGTGAGTCTTAGAAGTTTACAGAATGATAACAGTAACTTTGACAAGAATGCTATTAGCATTAGTGAGAAAAGTTGGCCCCGATCCTGCCTCCCACAGCTCTCTTCCTAGACTTTTTGGTTCTCTGCCAAGTTCTGGGGAACAAAAAGCCCGTGGCGCTCGGCACGGAAGAGGAACTGCAGTTGCAGAAGGGGGAAATCACGGCAGAATCACCAAGGTAAGACTGAGACCAAAACCGAGGGAAATATCTAGTGGGTTTTGCAAAGAAAAAACATCTTGGGACCTGTGGAGCGCCCCTCCATTCTTATTTCTGAGAAATAAATCACTGGGCTGGTTCGTTGTCATTGCTACTAACTCATCTTGACATTTGCTTTCATCTGGGTGATGTTTAAAATTATTAATAAATTACATGATGTAGACAGTGTTAGCCTTTAAATCCATACTGCCGTGAAACTTTACAAAGCAAGATGGTAATCCGACTTCATCTTTTAATGCTTAGCAACTCTCTGCGAGTGGCTGTCAGTAAAAGGAGGGACACAGAAAAACTGAGAGCAGAGCATTTGTGGAAAGAGTAAGTAATCAACTGTCTAAATGGGTAAAAAAAAGATTTAAAACTCATCGATTGTGATTCTATTCACTCGAGAAACTTTCTTCTGAACGCTGCTGGTCCTTTATGCTCCTGGCAATTTTTCTTCCTCATACTTTTCTCTCCTCTGTACGTCAGCGGTTCTCAGCCTTTCTAATGCTGTAACTCTTCAATAGTCCTTCATGCTCTGGTGACCCTAGACCATAAAATTACCCCATTGCTACTCCATAACCGCAATTTTTGCTACTGTTATGAGTGGTAATTGAAACATTTGATATGCAGTATATCTGATATGCAGGATATCCGATATGCAGGATATCTGATATGCAGGATATCCGATATGAATCCCTGTGACTCCCAAAGGGGTCTCATCCTCTGATTGAGACCCGCTACTCTAACTGCATACATGTGCTTCAGATATTTTAGTAAAGAACACAGCATGAAATACCCTATATTGTGGCACACAGGAGCCAGAGACTGGGTGTGGCTGTCTGTCTTCCCAATCTGCTTTCCACCTGTGTCTGCTTCCTCAAGCCATCCTCGCTTGCTACTGTGGTCCACCACAGGGTCCAGCATCCTGGAAAACTGTTTTTCACTTTTGTCTTTCAAATCCTTGATGTTCATCTTCCGATTTCCTCCCGGATGACACACAGCTCTGTGTTCCAAACATCTCAGCATCGTCTGACTTCTCAGAGTTAGGAGCCCCCTGAGCCTTGTCACACAGGAAGAGTTTGCTTCAACAGTTAAGCACGCCCGCATAGCTTGCACGATTGCCCGCCTGCCTGGCTCAAGTTTCACATTTTCTCCGTTCTTCTCTGAGAGGATCTGGGATCGCCCATGCAACTGTGACCAGCAGTAACTTCTAACTTCCTCTGGCACCTAGATGCCGTCTCTTTGGGTCACTGTTAACAGTGTGTACTTCACATTTACAGAGAAAATAATGCCATGGTGAGCTTTAACTTTCACGTATGGGTCGAGATAGGGTTGGGAGTAGATAAAAAGGTGACAGATTAGGACTGCTACTCTGGGGTCTGCCAAGGGACACGGGAAAGGAGCTTTGTGGGCAACTTCTGGGAATGGGAGTATTGTTAGTGTTCCATCCATAAATTAAATCATTGGAAGGAAACACCACAAAAACGCAGTGCTGGGGGGGAATAGATATGTGTCTGGGAACATTTATGCTAAGGAAGTCTGATAATGTGTTTTTTGTCTTGTGTTTTACAACATGAGTCTGATTTTGCCAAAATCAATGCATTGTAACAGTTGACACTTTTGCAAACATTGTGAGTACAAGGTTGGGGGACAGACTTCCCCCTTTGAACCTCAATTTGCAGAAGGGACAGTTAGGTACTGCAAGATCAAATATGAACACCTCAAACGGTAGAAGGGAACCGTAATTCTGTGGAGCAATAAAAAATGATGGCCGGGTCAAAGGCTTCAGGGTTGTGGTAGGATCTCTCATCTCGGCGTTTCCTTACTGTTTCTCCGGTGTTGATGTCTGGGTGCAAAAGCAATTTGTTGTTGTTGTTGTTGTTGTTGTTGTTGTGTTACAGTGCTGTGACTCAAACCCAAGGCTTTTGACACACGAGGTAAAGATGCTACCACTGAACTGTCTCTCCAGGCTGCAACAGGCATTTCTAAGGGAACAGTCCTTACAGGGCAGGCAGACTTTAGGATGAGAAGAGACTAAAGGGTATGGGGAGCTTGGGGAACTTTTCCCTTGCTGCCTCCTGATGATAGTGCTTTTGCCATCCGTAGCTTATACCCCTGAGGGATTTTTTTCTTTCTTTTCATTTAGGGAAACACATGATTTAGTGCAATAGAAAAATAAAACCCCCACAGGTTTTAGTGGCAGCTTCAAATCCATTATCTAGCTATTATTTATCAGCTATGCGAATCTATATCTTACCCAACATTCCTGAGCCTGTTTTTTGCCCCCTCTTGTATGAAATGTGACACCAAACTATCAAATAAACAAACGTCATTAAAACCCTACTTAAGAGAAGGTCTGTGACTGACTCCACAAGTCGGAAGTGACTGTTAGAGGTTACAGTCAAATTCCATCTCTGACCGGCTACTGAAACTGAGATGTTCACCTCCAGTGATCCTGTTTTCGCCACATACCCCGTGACACAATTGTTACAGTCTCCATTTGTGAGACCAAGAAAGTGAGATTCGGAAAAGTTGTTCCTATCATAATAAGTGGTAAAGGCGATACGTTTCAGGTCAGGGATTAAAATCCAAGGCTAAGTTTCAGTAAGAAGCAACAGAACACAAAGAGGCAAGCAAGCTTTTAACCCAATGTCATTAATGTCTTTATGCCTCTCTGAGAAGAGGCACCTTTGATTCAAACTTCCCGTCATTTTCAAATGTAAAATATTAGTGAGAAAACACTATAGTCCTCCACCTCTTTGGTCAGGGCTGAACCCATTGTTACCTTAGTGAGAGATTCCCACCAGCTACTGCCTCTTCTCTATTTCTTTCATGATTGCTGTTGCTATGAACAAGGAGGATCCACCCACAAACTTGGCTAGGTGCTTGACTGGTTATGTCTAATTCTCTTCCACTTTAAACACCTCATAAATCAAAGGAATTTTTTAAAAAATTCCTTAGCAGTTTGAGTCCATCTGAGAATGCAATAAAAAAAATTTCATCAGAAGAATGTTCTGCTCTTCGATTCCCATGTCCTAATAGAGACTTGACGTCTTGGGGAGGAGTTTAACTAAACTTCACCACTGTGTTAAGACGATTCTGCTCTCCTCAACCACTGTTAGCTTGCTGGCTTGTGAATGACAGATACTTAAGAAATTATATTTAGTCAGGTTATATTTTCCTTAGCTCACTTATCTGTGCACCTGTGTGTGCCTGTGCCTGTGCATGTGCATGTGCATAGGTGTGTTGATGCATAGGTCACAGGACAGCTCTATAGAGTCTTTTCTCTCCTTCCACCTTTATGTGGGCTCTGGGGATTGAACTGGGCTCCTTGGATTTGCACAGTAAGTGCTTTAACCAGCTGAGCTTTCTTGACAGCTCCCTACCTCTTTCCCCATTTAAAGAACATTTTAGGTTTTTGAGACAAGGCAGAATGCTGTAACCCAGGCTAGCCTGGAACCCCTCAGGCTAGCCTTGAGCTCATGACAATCCTCCAGCCTCAGCCTCTCAAATGCTAGTATTACAGGCAGGCTTGACAACCACACAGGGTTTTGTTTTTGTTTTTATTATTTTTGTTTCCCCCACACATACACAATATGGGAAGATAAGCTTTTAACTGCTTTTTCTCTCTTGGAGCTTATCACAACCAAACAGGAACTTTCTCGGTTCTGAATGTGTTAGTTCAGGTTTCTCCTCTCTGGGTTGTATCTTCTGTTATCTTGTATGCACCAACCATGTTCAAAAATATTTTGTAGCCAGTCATGGTGGTGCATGACTATCATCAAAGCACTGGAGAGACACAGGCAGGCAGATCTCTGTGTGCTCTTCCCAGGTCTATATAGAAAGCAAGGTCCAGGCCAGCTAGGACTCCATGACAGCCTGCCTGCCTCAAAACAAAAGCAGAGGCAGGTGGATTTCTGAGTTCGAGGCCAGCCTGGTCTATAAAGGGAGTTCCAGGACAGTCAGGGCTACACAGAGAAACCCTGTCTCGAACCACCCCCCCAAAACAAAAGCAAATCCACTCTGAAGAAGGCACATATTTTTTCTTCACTGACCTAAGAGCATGTTTTGTGAATACAAACATAACTGTCATTATGTAGTAGACATTTAATATGATAAACTGGGTGCTTTTAATTTTTTTGTATTCCTCTCTATTATATTACATCCCAACCAGTCCCCCCTCCATCCCTTCCTCCCAGCTTTCCCCCATCTGTACCTATCCTTTCCTCCAGATCCATTCTGTCTCCTCATCCCCTCAGAGAAGAGCAGGCTTCCCAGAGACAGCAATCAAACACTGCATAAAAAGCTATAAGACTAGGCACATACCATCACATCAAGGCTGGGCAAGGCAATCCAGTGGAAGGAAAGGGGTCCCACAAGTAGGTAAGAGAGGCAGGGACAGTCCCTGCTCCCACTGTGAAGATTTCCACAGGAACGTGGCCAAGCAACTCAGTCATAACATATATGCAGAGGACCTAGGTCAGACCCCTGTAGGTTCCCTGATTTCTGCAAGTTAAACTGGGTGCTCTTAACTGCAAGGAATACAAACAGCTTAAGAGAGTGTCACACTTAGGATGTGACATCAAGCTTGTGATCTGGACATGTGACTATTATCTCCTTCATTATATCAAGTGGAAGACACCTCCTCGGTATCAGACCCATGAGAGCAGACTCAGAGACAGAAGCATTAAAGCTATTGGTATTCTGATAATGACGGGGGGGGGGTCCCCTTGGTGTGATCTTTGAGAATAGGGGGACTTAACAGTCCTTTCCATTCAGTAGTTTCCAATGGAACCTGGTTCTCACAGTTAGTATGTCAGGAAGACTCAGCCTGCTATCGGCCCCATTTACAGAGCAGAGGCAGGGATTCAGCCAATGGCTGCTGCCATATTAAGTCTCTCCCACAATGTTGGTGAATCTTCAGTCCTCTGAATAGTACTTCTGTTAACATGTAATACATAATCATTAGACAGCGGAATGAAATATCCAAGGTGTGGAGTGATGCTTGGTTCTCTGAGCTCCACGGCCGGGAATTCTCATTATCTCTGCATGGAAAGCCCCAATGCCCTGAAGTTTCAAACTTCTCATCACCAGCTAATATATTCAGTGCATGATGTTGCTGTGAGTCTTACCTCTGAGAAGACCAGTGTTCAACAGCCTTTGTAACTTAATGTTTTTACATCAGCCCAATTTCTGGTAACCCAAACTGAGACCACCAGGAATCCTATGCAAAAACAATAAAAACAGGAAGTGGGGGGGGGGGCAGCTGGAGATGGTCCTGAGGTGAGATGAGTGGAAGCAAGAACCACTGAACGTCAGCATTGGGAGGGACTCTTGTTTTGGCCTTTGGCGTGCCTGCCAGCTGGCTTGGGAAGGTGTCATTGTGAAAGACGGAGCTTTTAACTGCTCTACAGCCTGAGTGTTTCCGTCACCCTCCAATGTGGACATCACAAACACTTGAGAAAACCTCATAAAAGCTGCACTAGGAGTGACTGTAGCCTTTGTACAAGGGAGAGCTTTCCTGTGCCATGTGGATATACAGAAATCAACTTTCTAACAAAGATGATATGAAGGAGTATTTTAATTGGAAAAACATTTTGTAGCTGCTTCGTCTTCTGAGTGCCACTGTGGGCTTACAGCTTTACCATTGTTTTGGCTAAGTCACCTTACTTAGCTATCCTTTCGAGTCAAACTGACACAGATGACAACTTGATCTGCTTAATTTTTAAAGTGCTAATGTTGTGCTCTTATTTATTATTATTATCATTATCATTATTATTATTATTATTACCATTATTATTATCATTATTGTTATTTCAGTTTTTTAAGACAGGGCTTATTTATGTAGCCTTGGCTGCTCTATAACTAGCTCTGTAGACCAGGCTGGCCTCAGACTTACAGAGATCTGCCTGCCTCTGACTCCTGAGTGCTGGGATTAAAGGTGTGCACCACCAACACCTGGCTGGTTTTTTAAAGATATATTTAGTTTGAGCTCTGAGTGTCTGCCTGCTTGTGTATATGTGTGCTGTGTGTATGTCTTCTGCCAATGAAGGCCTGAAGAGGGCACCAGTCCCTTGGAACTAGAGTCTAAGATGGTTGTGACATGCCAATGTAGCTGTTGTGAGTCAAACTCAGGTCCTCTGCAAGAGCAACCAGTGCTCTGAACCACTGAGCCACGTCTCCTGCCCTTAATGTTGGTTTTATGTACAGGCTTTCTTTTAACTTGGGAGTAACATTAGCTCCTGGAGGAGATAGGGGTCTGATTAATAGCTTAGTGTATGAACTAAACGGTTAACTGATGTTTTTAAATTTTAAAACATTGTATGCATTGAGATGAACATGTGTGTGTATGTATGTGTGTGTGTGTGTGTATATATATATATATATATATATATATATATATATATATATATGTGTGTGTGTGTGTGTGTGTGTGTGTGTGTGTGTGTGTGTGTGTGTGTGTATGTGTGTGTGTAAATACTGAAATTAAAAAAAATGGTAAAATGATTCTGCCACTCAACATAAAAAAGGATACTGGGACCTGTGTGATGAGCCCATGGGCGAAAGTTCCTCCCACAGTCCTGACAACCTATCTCAACTGCTGGAACCCACATAAAGGGGTGGATGTGGTGGTTACAATCTGTAATCCTAGCAGTCCTAGGGCAAGATGGGAGACAGAGACAGGGGAACCAGCCACAGGTTTGCTTATACAGCACAGTAGTAGAAACAAGAAAGATCCTGCCTCAGAAACAAGGTGGGAAGAACTGACTCCCCAAACTGTCCTCTGACCTTCAAAAGTACACCATGGCACAGACAGACAATAGGAAGGAGGAGGAGGAGAAGGGGAGGAGGAGGAGAAGGAGAAGCATTTTTAATAAAATGTTTCTAATACTTTAAAAAATCCTTCTGTGCAATTTTTTAAAAATAGCTTCTCCCCAGCCAGGCAGTGGTGGCGCATGCCTTTAATCCCAGCACTCGGGAGGCAGAGGCAGGTGGGTTTCTGAGTTCGAGGCCAGCCTGGTTTACAGAGTGAGTTCCCGGACAGCCAGGGCTACACAGAGAAAGCCTGTCTCAAAAAAACAAAACAAAACAAAACAGAACAAAACAAAACAAAATAAAACAACCTCTCCCCATCCCCAGAGGAAGTAAGTTTTGTATTTATCCTCCCTTTTTTCTTTTATGGTTATATAAAAGTTGAATTTTAAACTCTTTTTTGGCTGAGAGGGAAGGTTGTTGCTCTAAAACCTAGGCTGCCCTTGGACTCACGATCCTCCTGACTCAGTGCTGGATCTACAAACAACACTTTTTCTAGCTCAAGGTCTTGAAAACTCATTTTGTCATTATCTGTTCATCTATAATTACTGATGCTTGATTTATATACCTGTGATATCCATAGTCATTTTTATGTAAACATAGATACACCTTTTTTTTTTTTTGCTAAATATGCCAATGTGGTGTTTGACTGTCTCATGACAACAAAGTGATATCTCCTACTGTGTGTGTTTGTGTGTGTGTGTGTGGTATATGTACTCCTGTGTGTGGGATACATGCACATGGTTCCCAGGGGTGTCCAGCTTCATCACTCCCTGACTAATCCCCTGACATGCGGTAAGTCATTCAACCTAGAGTCAGGCTGGCAGCCAACAAGCCTGAGAGAACCTCACAACTCTGTTTCCCATGGCCTCACCTGATGTTTTATGTGGCTGCTTGGATTCAGGCTCAGGTCCTCATCAGTTTGCACTCTCTCCCTCTGAGACCTATTTCCAGCTTTTTAAAAGACTTTACATCCATACTTGAGAAAGAGGGCTAAAGCCATTGAAAGTCATTCCCAGGACTCTGTCTTCGGCTAACAGACACCTCAGCCACCCGCTTTAACATGGATGGCTTGTGGTTCTTTAAGGACTAGCAACTTTGTGTTTAATCAGAAGCTCGTCCTCTCTCTAATAGAAAATAGGAATTTGGCTTTCCCATCCCTTAACTGATAGTCCCCTTAATTTAAAATTTATTCTTAAGTTTCTTAATCCTTATTAGCTAAATAACAATTCTTAAGGATTATCTTAATTTTTATTATTACTGCTAACCAAAAAAACTGTGAGTGTAGAATCCATACATCTCTGATTAGAATCCACTGACTACTGCAGCAACAACAACAAAAGCTGGTATTTTATTAATTTGTAACAAATATACTGAATATGGCACAAAACTGAACAAACTGTAGAGTTTAATGAACTATCATTAACTACACATACCTATTTAATTATATAAACAAATCAGAAGACCACTGGACCCAAGAAACATCAGAATTCACCCCACTAGTGACCCATCTCCCAGGCAGTGGCAGAGAAGATCAGTAGTCCCATGAGATTATGCGCCTACATGACACAGGGGCCATCTTGCTTTGCGTAGACACACCCTGTAAGGGTCGCACAATGATGTATTTCTCTGCATGGGTCCCCATCGGCAACCAATGCATGACTGTGTTACTCGTGGAGTTTTGACTGATCCAGTCAAAAGGCCTCCAGCCTTCTCCTCGGGATTATGTTTCTAGCATACAGCTTTGTTGCTTGTCCGGATAGCAGAAGCTTTTTACTTCACATAGCTGATTAGAACTCCCCTAAATACACACCTCTACTTACCTATTACAGCTTGGATGGGCATGTGTGCTATATCACCTGCCTAGAGTGTATGACAGGCTCTGAGCTGTCCTTGGTGAACATTGTTGTGCCTTGCTATTGAGTCCCATACCTTACAGGCAAACTTGTGGTACAAAGATGTCATTTGTTGAGCTTTGTTGGGAAATGCCACATTGTTTTCCATAGAAGTCATAGAATTCTACACTTGGACCAGTCATGCATGAAATTTCCAGATCCACCCCAAACTTGTCAGTGCTTCTGGAATTTTCTCTCCCTCTCCCATCTTAGACATCCTGATACCTTGTCTAAAAACTCATTCTGCCAGTCTGAAGAAATGTCATTCATTTGGGTCTTTTTTCCCCCTCTCCAGACTTGCGTTAAACACACTTTAGGTAAAAAAAAAAAAAAAAAGTCTTCCCTATAATTGGCGTTTGGGAACAGAGGCACTCCTCAGCCACGTCCTAGTTACAAAGCAACGTTAGTTAATACCGGAAGAAAACAGTAAAGCGAGCAAGTCCTCACATCACACTTGTGTCTCAGAGGGAAAAACAGTGGATCCGAAGTACATTAAAACATTCTGAGGACGGGCGGCGCATGCCTTTAATCCCAGAACTCAGGAGGCAGAGGCAGGTGGATTTCTGAGTTCAAGGCCAGCCTGGTCTACAAAGTGAGTTCCAGGACAACCAGGACTACACAGAGAAACCCTGTCTCGAAAAACAAATAAACAAACAAACAAACAAACCCAAAACATTCTGCGGCTGGGTGGGCTGTCATGGGGTTTTAATCCCAGCACTCGGGAGGCAGAGGCAGGTGGGCTGAAAGTCAACCCTGGCTACATAGTGAGATTCTGTCATAATCCCTTGCTCAAATGCTCTGCTGTAGCAGTTTTGTTTGTTTGTTTGTTTGTTTATCTGTTTGTTGTTTTTAAAGAAAAGAGTAAATCCCACCGTGGCTGGGGGTGGGGCACAAAGAACAATGAATTTTTAGACTTTGAAGGTAGTTGCATTAAGGAAATTTAGTTAGGCTATTGTTGAGCCATTACAAATTAATTATAATATACCCCACTAATTTTCTTAGTTAACTTGTAAGCACTTTACTAAACAGTAGGTGACCTCTTCTCTGTGAAACAAACACACACATTTACATCAGAATAACATATAGATTTTCATTATTTTGAGATGATGTCTCACTCTGTGACCCATACTACCCTGGAACTCACTATGTAGCCCAGGCCAGCCTTGAACTTGTGGCAGTACTCTTGCCTCAGCCTCCTGAGTCCTGAGGTGATAGGTGTGAACTAATCTGCCTGGCTTGAAAACATAGAAACCAGCATGCGTGTATTCGTGCGTGCATTTGTGCATTTGTGTGTGTGTATGGGTGTGTGTCAATGTGTGTGAATGTGTGTGTGTTTATAATTAACTGGAGTTGGTTCATCTCCATGACTGCAATTTTGCTATTATATCTATTACTTTGAGCTTTCTTCTTTGGCTCTTAAGTGTTAAAGTCTAGAACCTTCTTCCCTCATTTCTACAAACACATGCTTCACTCTTTCAGAAACTCCCCTTGTTAGTCCTCAATGTTTTCTAAGGATGCCTTTAAATGAAGTCTACAGTGCATAGTGTCTATTGTGCACCAAGAATGGAGTTGGATGTACTGGCTCTAAATATAAAGCTGTGGTATCTGGGAAAAAAACAAACTTCCTTTTTAGTGTTTTGTGTATCTGAGAAATTCAAACAAGCCTGCTCCTTTATGAGGGTAGTAATTTAAAGAGAGTGTACTTTACTATGGGGCTCCACCCCCAAATCCAACGTACTGCAGTCTGGAAAATCTCATGCTTCCCTTAAAAAATAAACAGCAAATCAGCTGATGAAATTCAGGGCCTTGCCAGAAAAGTTATTCTAGCTATAATGTGGATCTGTGCACACTGAGGTGCACACTAAAGCTTTAGTATCTAGGTACTTTTTCCAGGCTCGCATTAGCCAGCAAGTTTTCATCCTCAGTTAAGCAATCTATTTTGACTAAATAGCTGGCAGCTGCAATCCTTCTCAAACCTGGCAGAATATTAGGCAAGAACTAGATATCATTTGTCATGCATGCATATATTTCCTCCTTATGAATGAGCAGAGCGGTACATTTCCTTCTTCTTGTAAATTGTCTTCCGTTGTGGGTCTTCAGCATAAGTATTTCAGACACATTTAAGCTACAGCGGTTCTAAAGGGAGCTGAAGTAAAACAAACTGGACTTCCCCTACCCTAGTTGAGTGACCTGATTGATTCAAAAGCCATGCTATGGGTTGGCACCTTTTCCCTTGTATATTTCTCAGCAAAGCCTTTGTGCTTTCTCCTACCTGTACCTCTGCTGCCTTCCACACGATGTAGTGCCAAACGTTCTGTGACTCAGCTTTTTTTTTTTTTTTTTTTTTGGTTTTTCGAGACAGGGTTTCTCTGTATAGCCCTGGCTGTCCTGGAACTCACTTTGTAGACCAGGCTGGCCTTGAACTCAGAAATCCGCCTGCCTCTGCCTCCCGAGTGCGTGACTTAGCTTTAAGCACGTGTCTACAACCTGCCCCTTCTACCCTCGTGCCTTCTTCCAAACTAAGAGGAAACAAGACTCCATTCCCTCCCACCATGCAACAGGGCGAGCAGATGGGCAGGGTCTTCCCAGAGAAAGGCTCGCTACCTAGGTAGTCAGTTATTCAACCCCATACAGGAAACAAGAACGGCCAAAACAAACAAACCCCTCCCTCATTGGCTACACTATAATTTTCCTCACATTTCCTTTCTTCTCTGCTGTTTAACATGTTAAAGAAACACCAGGAGAACATGAGCATGATATCTACAACAACTGCCCTGTGAGCTGAAACACCGGAGTCCTGGTCCTGGATCCAACCGACTCCAGCTCACTATGTCACATGCCTTATCATTAAAATAAGGTGTTTGGGATGATCGCTGCAGTCTCAGGGGGGGCTTCGATATGCCAGAGGTACTTCTTTGACTATCTGGTGTTAGCTTTAAGATCCTGGGGCTAGTGTTAGCCATAATCAACCACCCAGAAGCCTATGCTAAACTTTGGGGTTTTGTTCACCCATGCTTCTCTCTGTCTTCGGAAACTGACATTAAAATCTCCTTTTAAGAGGTTCATCAGATCGCTTCTCGGCCTTTTGGCTAAGATCAAGTGAAGAGGTTCATCAGTTTCACAAGTAATAAATCAAGACAAGTCCTTCCTTCCACCTTTGCTCCTGCTTGAGATCCTTTGGTATCTTTGGATCTGAGAACTGACGTTTTTTGGTTGTTGTTTATTGTTTTATCGAGACAGGATTTCTCTGTATAGCTCTGGCTGTCCTGGAACTCACTTTGTAGACCAAGCTGGCCTCGAACTCAGAAATCTGCCTGCCTCTGCCTCTCAAGTGCTGGGATTAAAGGCGTGCGCCACCACCACCCTGCCTAGAACTGGCATCTTTAAAAAGTTCTTGAAGGCTCTCAGCCATCACGTATATCTTCAGCACTGCTCCTTCAGACACACAGTAGACTGTCCCATTCTGTGCTCCAAACTATCTACCTCTTTCGCATCTCTTTGTGTTTGTGGATTGTATCGGAACAGAGGCTTTTACACACTTCCCAGGTCATGGACTTGATTCACCTGTGTCAAATCTGCTGCTTAGCTGATACACTGACTGTTCCATTTAATACTATGTTTTCAAGGTCTCAAATTCATATACTTTTTTATTTCTTTGCTTGATAAACAGATTAAAAATCAGTTGTTTCACACGCCTTTCCAGATTGTTCCACTGAATGAAGTCTTTGTGGTTGGTCCCTGCTTCTTTTCTCTGTGGGCTCCTGCCACCAACCTCAGAACTCGTATTTACTTTATAAAATCGGACTATAAACTATCCGTTTGCCTGGAAGCCTCTCCTAAGGAATAGCTGGTGGTTTTCAGCCTGGCTATCAACTTTAAGATCTGTGCTTGCTGTTCCCATTGGTTTTAAGACACTGCTATATTAAAACTGCTTTACATTTCATTTTCTAGGGGAGAGTTTTGGAAGCACAGAGGCACTGTGATGTCAGCACACACCTTTGTCAGAGGACAAGTGACTCTCAAAGGCGTGTGGCTGAGACAGGCTTCGTAGCTGCCCCTTTCGTGTTTCTGGTTTATCCATTTCAGTCCTTCCTGTGCTCTGACTGCAGCCCCCAGGGAACTCAGTTTCAGAATCTCCACCTTGGGCACCTTTCTGAGCCTCATCCCCCAATGGTGGCACTTCGTGTAACTTTCTATCTTTTCCCTGGGGCAGAAAAGATGGTTTTAGAAGAAAAGTGATTTGGCCTGCTGGCCATCGTTCTGGAGGGTACAGCCCAGACTAACCTCCAATCGGAGTTCCTCTGGCTCCATCTCCCAAGTACTGGTATTACTGGTGTGTCCCACTACATGCAACTTTTGATTCTTTCTTTCTTTTAAAGGTTTTTATTTTTATTCTATGTGTATGAATGTTTTATTTACACGTACCTACCTATATTACCACATACATTCCTGGTGCCTCTGGATGCCGGAAGAGTGACCAGTCCTCAGGAACTGAAGTGACTGGAAGTTGTGGGCCAGCATGTGGCTGCTGGGAACTGGCCTCGGTCTTTTCCAAAAGCAGCGTGCGCTCGCTCTCGCTCGCTCGTAACTACTGAGCCATCCCCCAGGCCTGATCATTCCTTTTAATGTTTTCATTTCAGCATTCTCATCAGAAAGGTTTCCATGGTAACTAATCCACTCTTATGCTGGAAACAATTTTTGCCTAACTGAATTTATAATAACCAAACATGACTTTAAACCTAGAAACCATGCATTTATTAATAAACCAACCATTTTGCCTTTTGTTTATGCAATGGGGGTTCTACGAAATGTTACTTTATTTTTTTAGAAAATACTTTTTTGACTTGAAATGTTTTGAGAGTTTCCCCTCTAACCACAGCAGGTAGATTTCTCTTTGGGACACTGTAAAACCTGCTCTCTACAGAGATCACACCCCAGGGTGTCTGAAGTCGTGAGTCAGACTCTCACTCACAGGGCCGAATGATCCAGATCGCACTGATCTAATGCCACATTTGCAGACTCCCAGTTGTGTTTTCTCAGCAGAGCACACCTTTGCTAGCTAGGGAATTGTAATCTCAGGATGGAAAGGAAGTTTGCTGGGCTGTGAGGGAAGCGATAAATATGGAATGTAACAGGATTAGATCTCTCCACCCATTTCCTTTAAGTGTTTGCTTGAGCTTTTAGACCTTGTTCCTCGGGTAAATTACTTACATATTTGTGCTCCATTTTCTTCATCTGGGTATGACAGAACATAGTACCACCCTGGCAAGATTGCTGTGACAACCAAGTCAATTATATAAATACAGTACTTGGCACACAATACTTAATCAAGTGTGAATTATATATATTATATATGTGACTATGTAAAACACTTATGCAGCACATACTAGTCACATGGTGCTTATTCAAGTGTTAAATATATTAAATATATTTTATTACATTTATTAATATATTAATATGTAATAAATCAATATATTTATAATATATTAAATGTGTAAAGTACATTTTTAAAATGTGTTCCTGGTTGGGAGTAGAAAAAAGAGAAAATGAAACAAACAAACAACAAACACTCTATTCCTATTTGATATTTCATATTTATTTTGAATTTCTATAAAAGCCATTTATATTTGCTATTACTTAGTATTTACTTACTAAGTTTTACTTAAAAACCTATTCTAAATGTAGGAGAAAAATTTGTTTTGCCCTTCAGAGTTAAACTAAAGCCAAAGGACTATGTGTTAAGCACACCCTTCATGCGGTTACATGCACCGTTCCTCTAGCACTAAGAGTTCTGAATACATAAAAACAAAACAAAACAGCAAACACCACTGTGGGCTCGCCCGTATACGGGAGCTAACAGTGGACAGAGGGGACCAGGATGGCATCCTAGGAATGCGCAAGGAGTAGGTAGGTGCAGATGCAGGTACCCAAGGGAGACTCTGGGAGACAAGAGACACCACGCAGGACACATATACTTGCCTCAATTTTAAGACAGGAAACCTGATAGAACAGTCGAAGTCCCAAGAAGTGGGGGTGGGGTATGCAGTATGGGGATCCTGAGCCTAAGATCCCAGGATCAGGAAGCCAGTCTATCTTTTTAAAAATCACACCAGACTTAATGTACACACATCAGGGACATTCAAAACACAGGAAAGTATAGAGTGGGTTTTGAGAGGAAGTCAGGAAATAAAAAGATGCCCTGAACTGAATAAATTAAATGGTCAACCTAAGATTGGAGAGCATGGGCCAGCCGGAAGATCAGCTACTCTACTTTAGGAAGAGTTGCCACCCAATAACAAGAAGCCTGAGCCCCGTTAGGCTAAGATATATAAAATTGTCACTCTGTAGGCCAGAGATAGCGGTGGTGTCTCACTTATCTTCAGTGGGTGATGCTTACCTTATCTAGTTCATGGAGATTTTGCAAGCACTGATCCAAACTACAGAATATATACTAAATGCCTGCTATCCAGAGTTGACTGAAAAGCGAAGTTGAAGCCAGCAGAGCCTTCATTCACAATGAGTTAGCAGGTCAACAAAAGGAACAGAGAAACAGTTGGGACTGATAAGCAATGGAGTCACCTTAGCTGTGGGATATTAGGAAGTTAAACATTAGGATTACACTCCAAGGGTCAAAATGAAACATTTTCCGGCATCACTGGCAAGAACAGGCGAGCCAAGCTCTGCAGGTGGGCACTGATGAGTGACAGACACCTGTGCCCTATGACGTAAAAGGTACAAGGTGTGGAGGGAAATGATAGAGGCTGATGGGGAGCAGAGGACACTATAGCCAAAGAAGTAACAGCAAAGTGTAGCAGAGAGTCACAGATAATAAAAGCTGGGGCTGAAGAGATGGCTCATGCTCAAAAGCGCGTAGTGTGCTTCCGGAAGACCCAAATGGGGTCCCAGGATCTATGTGAGGGAGCTCACATCTAATGGTCTCCTTGGGCAAAAACAGGTGTGTGTGTGTGTGTGTGTGTGTGTGTGTGTGTGTGTGTGTGTGTGTGTGTGTAAATTAATTTAATAATTAAAAAACAATACTAAGTACCTCTCACTTTAAAGGCTTAAAGGAAATCTTTCCAGTAATAGCGCGGTCCTCGCCCTCTCCTCCAGTGTGATCTGTTTAGACTCATTAATTTGTCAGCTTTCTCCAGGGAGCACTTCCTTTCCCAGGGAGAGGGAAATTTCAGAGCAGTGGGAGGAAGGAAAGAGAAAGTAACTCAGCTCCAAGGAGGAGGGAGCTTTCGCTACAGCTTTCCCTTCCTGTGCAGCCTTTATTTCAGCTTCTGCCAGAAAGGAAGTGAAACCCAAGAGGGCACAGGGTCGGTCGGTGTAAGAGACCCACTGCGGTGCGTCAGCACTGTCCTGTGATGAAGTCACACTGTCTTAGAAAGCTTAGCCATGGTCTATCAGCTAAGACCACGTGATGGTTTCAACTTGACATAACTTACAATGGCTGGAGAAAAGAGCCTAACCAAGGGTGTGTGTGCAGCGGGCCACACTGTACAGATGGCTTTGGGAGATGGTCTTAGTTGGCTAATGGATGTGGAGGGATCTAGCCCACTGTGAGTGGCACAATTCCTTGGTGGGGAGGAAGGGGAACAGTATAGGAATGGAGAAACTGAGCTGAATGCAGACAAGCCAGCATGTAAGCATTTGTTTCCTTCTCTTGACGGTGACGAGATGTGAATAGCTGCTTAAAGTTCCTGTCTTGACTTCCCCCACCTGGGGGGGGGTATATAACCTGAAGTTATGAGCTTAAGTAAAACGATCCTTTTCCCAAGTTGCTTTTTGTTGGAGTATTTTATCACAGCTGTAGAAATAAAACTAAGGCAGATCATTTGGGGACGCTGCCTCTTTCTATGAACTAGCAATATGTCTTTGAGATCCCATCACAGACTCGTGAATCTTCTCATGTTAGACCATCAAGGCTTGACAGAATCGTAAACTGCAACTTGAGGCCCTGGAACTCAACATCACCCCATTCTATCAACGTTCCCCATGCCTTCAGGGAAAGAGCTGAAGAGTTATCAGATCTGGCTTTACTTACAATTATCAATGTAGCCCTTGCCAGACCATCCCTCTGGCAAGAGGTGAGCTACTGTTTACTCACCGCTAACTGGGAGATAATCATATCCAAACAGCTAGTGAAAAGGCCCCTGGCTCACATAAGATGGACGGCCAAAGCTGTGCCGCTGTAGTCACCTCACAGACACTGTCCTCACTCAGGAGTGTCCTAACGGCTACAGATGACTCAGCAGTTAAGAGTGCGTACTGTTCTTGCCAAGGACCTGGATTTAGCTGCCAGAACCCAAATATGGCAACTCACAACCACTGGTAAATCCAGTTCCAGGAATCTGAGACCCTCTTTAGCCTGTATAGGCACACACTCACACACATGCATGGTGTGTATAAATGCACACAGGCATGTACAGTGTACATACTTTTTTTTTCAAAACTATAAATATATATATATATTTAATTTTATTTTTTAAAGACTCTTACCTATTGTAAACTCCTTGTTCACCCTTCTTCTTGGCCTGCATATGTTTCTTGTATGGCAGCCATAGTGTTTTAAAAAGGGAAAGGCCGGGACCCAAAGCTCAGTTGGTAGGGTGTTTGCTTAGCATGAGCAAAGTCCTGGGTTCTAGGCACGATGGAAACAGAGTCAAGGGAGTCAGAAGACCCAGACTGAGTCACTAAGGTTAGGTACAGTGGGTAAAGGTGCTTCCTGCTAAATCTTGTAAGTTTGATGCTTGGAACCCATGTAGTAAAAGAGAGCAGCGGTCCCTGCAAGTTGTCCTGTGATTATTCATGGCATGTGAATAACAAATAAATGTAATTTTAAAAAGTCCTCTATGCAGTGACTTGTATCAAGGTCTGGGATATATGAATTTCCATCTAGAATAGGAGGAGGAGGGAAGGAAAGAAAAGAGAGAGGGAAGGAAGGGGCAGAAGGAGGGAGGGAGGTAAGAAAGAGAAATGAAAAAAAAAAGTCAAATCACATCCATATTGCTTAAAACTTTTTCTTTGGCTCCTTCAGTCTTTTAAGTTGAGGCTAAGCTACTTCCTTTGGCTTCTTGAGCCCAACCAACCATGCCTCCTACTCTCTGCCATCTCAACCCCATCTACTATGGTCCTGACAGCCTACTGTGGTTCAACCAGGCTCCCCCTGTTCTTTAAGCAGATTATGCCCATCTTGAACTGAACCCTTACTCTGGAGTGTTCTTTGCCCAGAAGGCGTTTCTGCCCCAACCCCAGATACCTTGCACATTGTGGAAGGACCTTTGACATTAAGTTGGGACTGCCCTTCCTCAGCACCAGCTCTGTTCTGGGTTCCTGACGTCAGTGTTCAGGAAGATTGTATTTGCCAGAATATAACTCAACAGCCGCCTGCCAGTGTGGAGTAAGCTTCAGAAGGCAAGATTTTGACTGGTTCACCACTGCCTCCCCAGCACCTAGCCTATCAACAAGCTGCTTGACTCATTGGCGTCATCATTAGCCCTCTGTACACAGACCCAAGCCTATCACTGCTATGACCTCAAGAGACCTCAGGGAAGTTAGATTTCCTTGTAATGATTTCCAAACCATTTAATTACTTTCTCTAGGGTCAGAGGTTGAGTTTCCTCTTTTCGATATTATCCAACTTTTCCAAGTTGAGTATGCATGTTTAATAAAAATTTTCTTAAGAACCTTGCATTTTAACAGTATTGGTTACAGGAAGTCGATATGCTTCACAAAGTTTTCAAAGAGTCTCACTAAGGAAAGAAAAGTCAGTAGCTAAACCAACATTCTGATGGCATATCAACAGCTCTGATCAGTGAAGAGAATTGCCTGACACCTAGGAGGACAGGGGTGTCTCCATAAAGGACTTGTTGGTTGACCAGATGTAGATAATACACCAACCTGAAAAGAAAATCTTCATGTGGTGTCCCACGGGCTCATGCCGATGGACCATGTAGTCTCTGACCTAAAATGCCAGTGCAGTATTTATTTAACGTAACTTCCCAAAGGCCAAAGAGGCCGCCATACACATTAGTACTTTGGAAAAGATTACAGCTCACACTTTTTTCGTTTGAGACTTGGACCTATGAAGTTTCTCATGCTGACACACAAGAGCTTTGTGAAGTGTGTGGATGGGCCACATTCAACCTTATACACGTTGTACGGATCCCTCAAACGTGACCCCAGCTCCTTTCTCACCATACTTTATCTGGAGTATTTTAACTGGTCATCAAACTGGTCTTCTTTGCTCTCTTTTTCTTTGGATGGCACTTTACAGAGTCAGAAAATGACGCCCACAAAGTACAGTGAATGTTTAACACTTTAGAAGCTTCCTGCTATCAGCCAGGCATGGTGGTATGCACTTTGAACTCAGCACTTGGAGGCAGAGGTAGATGAATCCCTATGAGTTCAAGACCAACCTAGTCTACATGGAGAATTCCAGGCCAGCCAGGACTACATAGTGAAACCCTTGCTTCAAAAAATAAAATAAATAAATTTTAGAAGTTTCTTGATATCAGTGTTCCTTACTCTATTCACAGGCCTTTGCACACTGCTCCCAACATAAATACTAAAGCTTGACTTTGTCTAAACTGGATTGCAAACGTAATTGGAACAAGCATTTGAAAACAACAGCATACATACATACATATATATGTATATATATAAAAGTTTGTATATATACATATACTCAAATGCATACAGTACATACATACATAAATACATACATATTTTTTTATGCTAGTCTCAAAATCATAAAGATATATTGGCTTCTGCTTCCAGGGTGCAGGGATTAAAAGTGTGTGTTACCATACCTCACCACAACTTACATTTCTATGCAAACAGTAATCATGAATCAATCAAAAAGCCAAGTATAAAATGTTAATGTTAAATAATAAATATTAGAAAATAGCATAAGCAAATCTTCTTTTAGTCATAGATGCAAAAGATATCCTAAGGCGAGACACAAAACCCACAATTTTAAAATGAAAGTACTAAATATTTCCATATGATACTTAGAAATTAGATATTTCCACAAAAAAATTATAAATTAAAATTTCATTTAAAAATCCAATAAATAGTACCAAGGGACAATGTTTCAATAAACATTGCTGACAGGGTTACTTTGTTAACTTAGAGACTGTATCTCATCATTGTAATAAAATTCCTGGTAGAAGCAATGTAAGAAGATAGGGCTCATTCCAGCTAACAGGTCAGGTGGTACAGTCCATCACAGTTGAGAATGCATGGCAGCAGGAATTCTGATATAGCTGGTCACATGGTAGCCTCACCCAGCAAACAGAAAGCTATGAGAGCTGGGGTTCAGCTCACTTTCTCCTTTTTTTTTTCAGCCCAAGACCTTAACACTCAGAATAGTGTCCACAAAATATATCTATTCTTTAGAAAGATAAGTGTCAAAGGTGACAAAAGCTATTGCCACCTCAGGGTGGGGAGGGGAGAATGAGAGTGGGAGGAAATAATGCAGACTGTTGACTAGCTACAAACCAACATATACTTTTGGAACTCACGTGGAAGTAACTATTAAATCACGAGGTGCATCCATGTCTTGACCCAGAGGTAAATTGCACTATTATAAATTAATGTCAGCAATGAACTTCAACATTTTCTAAGAATCGTGCACATGCACCACCCACTTTGGCTGGAATACTAATGTTAAGGGAACAGAAAGGAAAAGCCTAGAAAGAGCCCAGTGTTAAGCATGAAGGGACTGGCTTATTTAAACTTAGAAGGTTGAAAGCAGAAAACACTCAGGATACAGGGTTACTTCTAGAGAGCGGAAAACGGTGGTTCACGAAGCATTTGCAGTAGGATTCCACTTTCCAACTAGAAATAGATACACATGTGGCATATCCCTATCGAGGAAAGAAAGAAACTTGAGAGCATAGATACTTTCTAGACATTTACATATTTTCTAAGGGCACACATATATCCTTTTTACAATCAGAAAAATATTTACCTGAAAAAAACAAAAACAAAAACAACTTTCTCCAGAAAAGGCATTCTGATCTTAGATATCCTATATTCCAGAAAAGGCATCACTTAGCATCTGTTTTAAAGATTACATTTAAAAGCCAGTAATTAAGTATCTCTCTGAAAGGACTGCTCTGTTGGGAATCTGTCTCCAGGGAACAGCTACACACCCATACATTCCATTCAGATTGCTCCATTTGCATAACTTCATTCACCAGCTTCTGTCACCAAAGTTGTTTCATTTGAGCTACCATATAAATAGAACTGAAGCGCTCGACTGCATTAGCTCTCCACCAGGGCTCACTGCAGGAAAGTACAACATTCCAGACCAGCTATTTCCTGTCACTATTGAGGTGAGTGCCATGCCAATCTACAGGAACGTTAGCTCTCTGTTACTGAGGGGAACCAATAGTAGAGTCTATCAGCTCTCAAATGATTCTGATATAAAGAGAGAAAAGACTTGTTACTGGAGAAAGTGGCTTGTTTATCAGGATGGGATTTGAAACCAGTTCTGGATTATGCTTTTAGTTTTGCTGATAAAGATGCTGATAAAGATGCTGTCGTTCTTGCTAGGCGAGTCTGTCTGTCTGTAATGCTCATGCCTTAGTCTCTTACCTGTTCAACCATTTAGAGCAAAGTTCTTCTGCATGCGTTTGCTGAAGCTAGTCCAAGGGAAGGGAAGGTTAGGAGATCAAATTATTACTGAAGATAGAGAAAGGCAAAGGCAGGCAGGGCGTCTCAGTGAGGGGCTGCTGATATTGTTATTATGTTAACATGCATGAACTCTAAGTCTCCAAGAAGAGACTGCAACACACAGGTTTATTTAAAAGGCAATTTTAAATTTTAAATAGAAAAACATTGTTTCTAGGACACATGCACCCTCTGGTGAAAGAGAAAACAAAAATCAGCACTGTTTTTTGAAGCAGCGCAGTTCAGGGCTCCCGGTGTGCAAGGGACCTCAATTCCTCCTGCTACAGGCAGGCTATTATTTAAACTGTTTCCTGCCCAACTGAAAATCCGACCTTTATGTGGTTACCTAATCCGATTATCCCACACAGAAGGGTTAAAAATGAACTACTCTGTAAAAGTTACAACTCTGCTTTAAAGAAAATTTATTTATTTTTTTCCTGAGCCAGAAACGATGACTGACCATTGTGGCTTTAGTAGTATGGATTCAAGTTACCCTAAATGATACATTCCTAAGCCAAAGCCGTTACCTGAAGGTTTGCAGGCAAAGAGTAAAGGCAATCATACACCAATGTATTCAATAACTGCATTAATCATAACACATTCGACACACAGAAGGCACAAAAAAGGAGGAAATCTCTCTTGTAGGTTTTGAATGCTTACAGCTTCTTAGCTTTGTGCTAAGCATGAACAGCCCATTCTGAGGGCATCAAATCAGATGCCATTATTAAAAGAAATGGCTGTTTATACAAAAAGCCTAAGACAGCCAGAGATAAATTTTGGCCCTTGATCACTGACCAATGATCAAGACAATGACAATATTTTACTCAGTGAACGAGAAGAGTACGTGGGATTATTTAACACAGCCAGAGTTTCTTCAGGGAACTCTGCCTTGTGTTAGTTAGCATCTTCCAAAATTTATTATTATTATTTCAAGAATATTTATATTTCAAGAAGCTGGCCATTTGCTTTGAGTATAAGAAGGGCTGTATGTTTGAAACAAAATACCAAGTTCTAATCCACCCCCTCCCACCACTCACCCCCATCCCCCTTCGCACCTTGCACCTCCTCCAAGTTGTTAACTGATGCAGTTGTTGGATGTATTGGTGTATGATTGCCTTTGTTCTTTGCCTGAAAGCCTTCATGCGACTGCTTTCCACTTAGGAATGCATTGTTTAGGGAAACTTGAATCAATGCTACTAAGCCATGACCAGTCATCATCGCTGGCTCAGAATAAATGGTTCCCTTCAAAGCAGAGTTGTAACTTTTATAGAGTAGTTAATTTTTAATCCTTTTGAACCCACAACCACCTGGCTAAACAAAAGAGAGAGATAGGATGGTAAGGGAGGGAGAGAGAAGAGATAACAGTTTGAGTTTCATTTTTTTTGGGAGGGAGGGTCACAGGATAAGAAATAAGTTCTACTTTCATTCTTCTACACGTGGATATCCAGCTCTCCCACTTTAAAAAAAATTAAGGCTATATTTTTCTGATGTGTTTTTGATGCCGCTAGCAAGAATTAGATGGTTCTATTGGCCTGAGTATGATGTAACTATATTTTAATTTTTAAAAAATTTAAGAGAAAATAGACAATGTGTTAAGGTTGAAACAATGTGGGGAAGATAAAGAGATTTAAAACTCAAATATAAAAGAAGTAGATAAAATTAGACAGAAGAGGGATAAATTTTTTTAAAAAATCAAAATAATAAGTAATAGTTTTAGAAGAAAGGAAAATAAAAAGAGAGACGGAAGCACCTTTCCAGGTCTGTGAGCGGAGGGCAGTGGGTTAGAGCTTGCTCCCACTAAGCAGGCTGGAATAGCGAGGCCAGTTGAGGGCTCCCGTCCTCAGCCTCAGGGCTGTGTTTACTCTAGACTCTAAACGTGTAGATGCATTCTTATGGGGCCATGGCATCCCCCAACGATGTCTACATTTCTTAGGCTGGGCAGGTTCTCATTCAGTGAGGCTCTCTGGAGTCCGCGACTGTGGCAAAGTCCACCTAGTTCACCTCAGAGTGAAGGGCGCAAACAGCTCGTAGTTATGTCTATCAGCAATCAGCCTGCCTTCTTTTTTGTTTTTGTTTGTTTTTGTCGAGACAGGGTTTCTCTGTGTAGCCCTGGCTGTCCTGGAACTCACTCTGTAGACCAGGCTGGCCTCGAACTCAGAAATCCGCCTGCCTCTGCCTCCCGAGTGCTGGGATTAAAGGCGTGCGCCGCCACCACCCGGCTTGTTTTTTAAGTAATCTGCAGCTACTTGCTTGGAGGCCTCAGTCACCTTCAATCCCAGGAGCTGAGTAGTCCTCGCCACCAGAGGATCAATTTGTCTTCCTCAACTCAGGCTCCCGGTAACTGAAACTTCTCATTGGATCCTTCATACCCTCCCCTTCCAGGATTGCCTCATAGCCAGTCACTATGGCAGCGTTCCCAGGCATCCTGATTTGGCACCTGTCTGTATTTTCTGATCTTCAGAGTTGCTCCTGATCACGACCCTTTTAAGCTACCAGAGAGTGGCAGTGTGGCGTCTTTACTCTAGGCAGCAACAGAAACTCGCCCTTAGACCAAATTTCTGCCCTGGCTTGTGAGAACTGTGCTGTTAACCAAGGGTTAACAGAGCAGAGCGGTGCAATTCTATTCTTATGGTCACCTAAACCCAGATGAGCACGTGATTGTTTCTCCCTCCCTCCTTACCTTCCCAGTCCCTCTCCCCATCCTCTGCCAATGCCTGGAACCGAGGCAGAAGCTCTGGACTGCTTCCTACTTCATGTTATCTTTTTGTTTCTCTATGAATTTTAGCAGCCCTGTTGTTTTTGTTGTGGTTTTGGTTTTTCTTTCCCCCTTTATTCCCAGTGATTTTCCACTCGGTCTCCTTGATTTGTCCTTTGTTACCCTGATCGAACTTGTAAGTGAACAAAGAAAATCGGCAATCTTACTCCATTTATTCTTGAGGAACCATGCTTATTCTTAATCGCTGCCATTACTCTTTTTAAACATTCAGTTGGTGCCAAATCTGACCCGAGGAAATCCTCCATGGTGGCTCCTGAATGCTTTTGACACAAACTCATTTAGTTTTTAATAGCTGGATGTTTTTTGGTGTAACGTGTTTTGTGGTCATTATTACTTTCCTGGCCCCTTATCTGGAGTCAAAGTTCCTTCTAGTGGAGAAAATATTTAGAAAATAAAATGTGTACACACACTGCTTGGCCTTTGTTTAATACTGACTCAAAATTAACATCACAGGGCATTTGCCTTGGCTTATGAGTTACATATTTATATTTCCTCTGTACAGTGAGAAATCATACAAGATCAGTATCACTACTTTTTTTTTTTGTTATGTACTACAACAAAACAGTACTGAGATTTCAACACAAACATAGCATTAACAATAAGACAGTACGGCCTCAGATTTCTCTATGTTTTTATTACTTTATTTTTTGATTCTATGGCTAGATTCTATCCTAAACGTAGAGTCAGAATACTATGCTGAAATTTATTATTTTTCCCCCTATATGGCTATCAGTTTCATGGCGAGATAGCCAAGGTTGTTTCTGATGACTTCAGGTACGTATAGTTGGACTAATGTTATATTTTAATCCCACAGAAACCTGAAAATGAGACTTAGAATGAAGTATTCGAACTCCAAGATTTCCCCAGCAAAGTTCAGCAGCACAACTGGCAAAACCCTGATCCCGCCTTGCAAAATAAGAAGTAAGAGCTCTCTCTTTAGTCACTATTAAATCTATTATCAGATATTTATTATTTCAACACGAAGACAGGCTACCAAAAACTCTCAAGTATACAAGAGCTGAAAAGAAAACGAGACAGCTGGTGGTTTTCTTAAACACACTTTACATCCTCACCGTTGTTACTTGGTACAACATAGGACAGTGACCACTTAGATGTTAGGGACTGTGGATGAGTGTGAACTTAGTGAACCGTCGTCTTTTGCTCTCCCCTCGCAGACCTGGAAAGGCGCTTCTGTCTCTCTTTTTATTTTCCTTTCATTTAAAACGATTCTTTATTATTTTGGCAGCCCTCACAGCTCCTGCCATCAAATCTTCAAAACCTCAGCTCTGGTTAACTGATAAACCTCTAAACGGATCCACTTTCACCCTGCATATCTGTAAAGGACCTTTGGAGTGTCAATTTAATTGTTATCGATCTGTAAAGGAAAAAAAACTTGAGTGAAAATAAAGAAGAATGAGACAAATATAATTATTTAATTATAAGTGCAAAGTTTGGAACACTAGGAAAGAGAAATGAGGTTAAATAGACGATCCACGCCTTCGGCATGCACCTCTGAGGAGACGGGGTGTGGGATCTTAGACTCTTAAAATCAACAACGAAGAGAGGAACTATGGCTATGTACATCATAATTTTTATATTGGACTAGTAACAAGGAGGGTAACAGAGCTCTGGTGGATGGGAAGGAGATTAGAGGGTGATGGGTGGCCTGAAAGGAAAGCGATGTCCCTTCTGCCCTTCCCGAATGGCCTGAAAGGAAAGTGATGTCCCCTTTTGCCCTTCCCGAGGTGCTGGACTGCTCACATACTTCTTTCAATGCCAGGATTTAAAAGAAAAAAATTTGACAGTGGTTTCTGAATGTCCAGAAAAATCACAGTTAAATTAATCCTTTCATTTGTAGTTATGTCAAAATGCTCTGTGCAGATATAATGACTCAGTACAAATGACTCGGCGTTCCCAAATTTCCTCCTATTAAAGAATACACTGTCTCCATATCCAAGAAAATGAGGCCCTTTATCAGCACTGCCTTGTGGAGTAGGCATGCCAGAATGCCTGGCATTACTGCCAGAGCTTGCTTCGAATACTGAGATCTTACAATCCACATGTTCTAGTTTTCATCTCCATCTGACTTTGGAAGGCTATTTATGATGTCCAGGACACGGTGGACTTTTCTGCATGGGACTTTAATTTTTCTTAGGCTAAGTAAAATGAGAATTACTTAATAACTCGATAATCTTTTTTAGTTCAGTTGTCTGAATTTGCATTTGACTACTCCCTCAGATTGCAGTGCAGACTTCTTCCCCTACCAAATAAGACTCTGTGTAGCTCACACTGATCTGGAAATTCACAACTCTCCTGCTTATCCTCTTGAGTACTGGGACTAGAGGCATGACCACATCTGGCCAGTGGTCCTTTTCTTTGATGGAGGTAGCAGAGTGTTTGGCCTCATTTTGATATGCAGTCAATGGCAGTTATTTTAGTATCGATAACCTTTATGGTTTACAGCCATCCTCCAAAAATTATGATGAGCAGAAATCTCCTATGGATGTTAACATGCCCTTCAGTAAGGCTGGTCCATTACTGAATGTAGAGCTGGTCCCTCAAATGAAATTATGAAAAAAATAAAAAATAAAAAAATAAAAAAAATTTTAAATCCCAAAAAATTTCTAAAGACCTAGTGCATTTTAACAACCCATCTGGCAGCAAAATACAACTCCAGCCTATTGTCTATTTAATCCCAAGGTCTGGAATGGCTCATTTTAAAAGTCAACTTGATTGAATTCAGAACCACTCAAGGCATTCGTGAGGCATGTCTTTAGGTATGTGTCTATGACAGCATTCTCTGGAAAGGATTAGCTTAGACCCACCCTGAAAATGGGCAGCTGTGACATCCCATGGGCTGGGTCCAGAACTAACTAAGGAGGATATGGATAAAGACACACCTTCCCTCCATAAAGAACCTGAGATACGAGCAAAACTAATCCCTTTCTCCTTTAAGTTGCTTCTTGTCAAAGACTTGGTCACAGTAAGGAGAAAAGACTTTATTTCATTTTGCATATCCTATCTGTGGCTTGCTGTAAAATTAATGAAGTTAATTTTTAATTAAATAGTGCTGTTCCAGCCTCTGTTGGAGGCACTGTGTATATTATAGGATATGACCTACATAAATCTACCTCTTTTTTTCCTATTGTTAGGATCCCAACAGAAGACCAAAGAAATCTGCCATGTCTACTGCATGAGACTCCGTTCTGGCCTCACCATAAGAAGGGAGACTGGCTATTTTAGGAAAGTACCCACAAAAAGATATTCACTAAAATCGGGTAAGTACATTCCTGACATCTATTTGCTGATGGGCATCTATTTGCTTTTTCTTTACACACACACACACACACACACACACACACACACACACACACACACAAACACAAACACTTGTTTTTCTTACCTAAATTCTCCTTGAGGAAAAGAATACAGATGATAATGTGTTGGCCATTTTAGAAAAGGTTTTTCTATTTTAGAATTTCTGAATAAATATTCAAAAAGTCTATTCTAGAATTCACTTTAAAAATGGATACACTGGTGAGTAAAAACAGAAGACACAAGATTGTGTGTAAATATGTAATCGTGTGGGATGATATCTTGTAATATAGAGGAAGCAAACTAAATGGGTCATAGTGGCTGCTTTGGAAGGCAGTTAACTGTGGTGAGTAGCTGTTTGTTTGTTGGTTGGTTTCTCCCTTTGGTGTGCTCTACTGGAGTACAAATGGTCTTCACTTTACCTCATCATTAAGGAGGAACTGATCACATTAGACCATTGGGTGGCCACAGCCCTGGGATCACTTACTGCCATCACCATATTGGCCATCAAAAAGGATGGCATCTTGGCACAGTGAAGATTGCTGACTCAGTCCAAGCCCCACTGCTGTCTTGCAGGTATCAAGCATGAAGAGACCTTCTCTGCCTATCCACAGGATTCTGGGACGAGATCCCTGCTTGGCAGCATCCAAGCATTTGCTGCGTCAGTTGACACATTGAGCATCCAAGGTATGACTGGTCATAGGGGTCTTGTGGGGTGAGGTAGGAGATAGCACATGGGGTCCTGGCAAGCGCTATTCCATAGACAGACTCAAGAGTATGCCTTCATATGTATTAGAAATGTTAGTTTCCAAGCCGGGCGTGGTGGCGCACGCCTTTAATCCCAGCACTCGGGAGGCAGAGGCAGGTGGATTTCTGAGTTCGAGGCCAGCCTGGTCTACAAAGTGAGTTCCAGGACAGCCGGGGCTATACAGAGAAACCCTGTCTCGAAAAACCAAAAAAAAAAAAAAAAAGAAAGAAAAAGAAATGTTTGTTTTCTGCTTGTGTACCAGTTCAGTGGTATCCAAATTGGGTATGGTGGAGCTGGGCCTATTTAATCTATGGTTAGTATTCCACTGGTATTTTGAAATACTTGCTATAGGTTGGGAGCATGTCTTCATCAGTCCTGATAAATGTAATATCCTTTGAGAGAGGAAAAAACAAAGCACTAGTCCCCAAATTTCAAAATGTTCACCGTGAAGAAAATAAAGGAACTATTTTTTAAAATAGCATGATGTGGCTTGAAGAATAGTTTAAAGTTTTTACCATTTTTGCTGAGTTCTAAGTAAAATGGTGACTATCAAGAAGTGAAGAGAACCCAGGGAGTGTAGTTCAGTGGTAGAACATTTGCCTCATGTGCCAGGCTCTTTACATAGTCTCTACCAATGTGGGAAAAATTCAAACTGAGGGCCAGGCATAGTAGCATGTAATCTCAATGCCAGTGTTGGGGAGGTAGGTGAATTCCTTGGGTTCAGGTCTGCCTGGTCTACACAGTGAGTCCCAGAACAGTCAGAGTTATATAATGAGAAACTGTCTCAAAGACAAACAGACAAAAGGCCAAATTAAATAATTAACAAGTTAGCAGCCCCATCACTAAAGACGCGAGATTAAGAATCACATATTGCCATTTTAATATATCTTACTTTTATATGTGATCTTATATAAAACAACTTAGAATGTATTTTATGTATAGTATATATTTAGTATGTATACTTAGTATATGTTTAATATAAGTATATTAACCTCCTGGTCAATATTCGAGTTTCTCACAAACTGGATTTAAATTACTTTGGTTTAGATGTTCACATGAAAATTCTTTCTATTTTGTATATTATTTCTTTGCAAAGTTCAATAACATGCAGAAGATACAGTAAATTTGAATGTAGAATCCTCAGATGGGTCCAAGTCTGCTTCAGTTTACCCATATATGCTTTTAAAATGCTATCATATGCTCTGTATGAGTTTCTATTGTCCAGGCAAAAGCAGAACTAGCTTACATCTGCATCCCCCTAGACCAGTGAGTGACTCAACATTCCTAAGTGCTGTAGCCCTTTAACATATTTGCACACGCTGTGATGACCCTGACCATAAACTTACTCGTGTTGCTACGTCATAACTGTAATTTTGCTACTGTTATGAATCCTAATGCAAATATCTGGTATGTAAGATATCTGATATGCAATCCCTGTAAAGGGATCATTTAACCCACAAAAGGTCTGGACACTCAGGTTGAGAACCACTAGAGTGTTGGAAATCTCTAAGTGAGCATGCTTTATAAAGGGGAATACATTCACCTATGTCTTCCAAGACATGGCCATTCTTTTCTGCTGTCCCCTAGACTGAGGGAAGGTAAGAAAAGGAGCTGCTCTCCTTGTCCCCACCCCAACTGTGCAGGAAGGGAACACCTTTAATCCCACCCTGGTATCAGCTATGGTACTTAGCTTTTGCCTATGTTACAATGACAAAGTATACCTCACACTAAGGACCAAAACTCTTCAGAGGAAGTAATTCATATAAATAGGTGAGAGAATGGTTCATAGAATCCCTTGGTTTTTTATTCTTAATGACAGGAACTTCACTTTTAACACAATCTCGTGCCTCCCTGAGTACATACAATGACCAATCTGTTAGTTTTGTTTTGGAGAATGGATGTTATGTGATCAATGTTGATGATTCTGGAAAAGACCAAGAAAAAGGTAAGGGTATCTCCTCATGTCTATACTCAGTAATAATGACTGGCAAAGTTTAAAAAAAAATCTACCAAGTTATCAACAGTGGATTAACTGAGATATTCAACAGCAGTGAGTTTCACCATCTTTGGTAATTTTAGTCCTTCCTATGTCAAGAAGGTCTTAGTGTAGTCACATTCTTCAGGGAATAATACAGACATTGAGAAATACCTATTGAGAAATACGGAAAGAGGGACTACATGTATTTACTAATGCTGAATGATAAGATCTTATTCACCTTTTCAGTGTCACCAAAGCATAGTCTTTTGTGAAAGATTATCCCTTTGTCATAAACAATACCACGTGCATATTGGAGAATTCATCAAAGCAGAATATATATTGAAATCTTTCTAAGAATCACCAAAGTTCTGCTTTTTTTGGTATATTGTTGGGGTACACCATCCATGGCCTGTACCCAAGGACCGAGTTCCCTGGGAGGCGAACTGGGGCTGTAAGAGACTAAATAGGAGAAAAATGGATGCCAAGACAGACTCTCTCCATTCAAAAGCATCTCTACTTAAGAATCTTTTTGGGTTATAAGAGGTTAGGCCCCGCCCACAGTCAGTTCTGTCCAGGCGCCCGAATTCAGTTAGCAGATGCCAGGATGTAGCCAGAATTCTCTTGCACTGTGGAATGTCTCAGCTGGAAGCAGGAGGTGGGTGAGGGTCAGCTGACAGGTAGCTGGATTCCTGAGAAGCAGATGCAGTTAGCACAACAAAGGAAGCCAGCCATAGCTGCAAAGCTAAGCTTAGGTGGCTTGCCTTCAGAGGCTGAGGGAGGGAGCTACAGAGTATGACAAAAGGAGAGGGTGTTTGTGTTCCCCCTCCCAGCCCAGCCCCAGAACAGGATGGAACCTAAACCTTTTGATACATTTCTCTCTCACCCAGTGATACCCAATGTTGTCTTTCAGACCAGGTGCTACTACGTTACTATGAGTCTTCCTTTCCTGCAAGTCAGTCAGGTAATGTGGAGGCAGGGGAGAGGGGGTGGTGTTTGCATTCTCATCCTGAACAAAGATGAATCTGAAGTAGCCGGTGATTATCATGAGAAAAGAGGTTCTGAAGGTTATCTTCAACCACATTCATTGTAAAACCTTAGCTTCTCAGAGCATTATTACTCTACCTCATCTACTTATGGATTAGTAGGATAAAGGCCTAGCTGCACTTATAATAAATAGTACAGCCCATCTCGGCCAAGACTCAAAAGATTCTGCTCAAAGGTTGTACAGAAGCAGTTCCTTCTACGTCACCATTCCGTCCATGCGGAATGGCTCACCACTATGGCTAGTCAGCAAGAGACAGGAAGGCAGGTGAATGCATATGTTTTTCCCTTCGGGGCATAATTGTGTACCACCTGTCTGCTTATCTTCAGTTGGTCAGAACTTAGTCTAAGGGCAATATGGAGCCTTGAGAAGACAGAAGGGAAAAGGTTCTATTATCTGTTAGAGGACAGCTCTCGGCGGCTTCCCATGAACAGAGGGAAGCCGATGACCAAAGCAGTATCCATTGGCATCAGTTGAATTACAAAAGATCAGAACAACAACTGAAAGTAAAAACTAAAACCTCTCCTCAGAAAGATTTAGAAAGACTCTTGGGCTGGCCTTGGTGATGTACATCTTTAATCTCAGCACTCAGGAGGCAGAGGCAAGCAGATCTCTGAGTTCAAAGCCAGCCTGACCTACAGAGTGAGTTTCAGGACAGATAGGGCCACACAGAGAAACCCTATCTTGGGGGAAGGAAGAAATAAAAGGGAGGGAGGGAGGGAGGAAGGAAGGAAGGAAGGAAGGAAGGAAGGAAGGAAGGAAGGAAGGAAAGAAGGAAGGAACGAAGGAAGGAAGGAAGGAAGGAAAGAAGGTCTATTTACCTGATATTTGGGTGCAAATACTTTTAAACAGATTAGTGAGCTATTTTCATTTGCAACTGAGATTCTTTGGGTTAAGTTAAATAAGATGAGTTACAAGACAGGATTTTTGATTTGTAATTTCTTTGTTTTACTTTTAATTGATAGGTAAAATTGTATTAATCATGTACCACAGATGATTTTTGCTTGGAACAACCGATTTTTTTTTAAAAAAAAGATTTTACTTATATTTAATGGGTATGAATGTTTTGCTTGCATGTATGTAAGTGCTTGAGATGCATATAGTTCTGGAGAAAGCTAGAAGACAGCACTGGATGTCCTGTAACTTGGGTCACAGGTAGTTGTGGGCCACTCCATGGACTCTGGGAACTGAATGCAGGTCCTCTTGCAAGGGCATCAAGTGCTCATAACGAAGGAAATATCTCACAGCAGGAGTTTTGAAGTATCTATTGTCTCTGTCTAATAGAGAGGTCAAATGTGGCTAAGTGGTAGCTGTATCACCTCACCTTATAATTTTCATTTTAAGGCAGTGGTGTGGATGGGAAGAAGCTGATGGTGAACATGAGTCCTATCAAAGACACAGACATCTGGCTGCATGCCAACGACAAGGACTACTCTGTGGAGGTAACAGAAATGTGATCATATGACAGCCACATTTGGTGCTACCTGTTTTCATGCATTTAGATGTTAGGGCATACACAGCCACATACATATAATTTAAAATAAATTCTTAAAAATAACATGAATTAAAAACAATAATCTGTATTTAAATTAGCTTAATTTAATTAAACAACTTAATTTAACAATCAACTTAATTAAAATATGTCTGTATTTAAACTGACAATGAACCAATCCAGAGGGAATGCCTAACCAATCCACAGAGAGTTCTGGCTAAACTGAAAAGTCTAGGTTTACTAGATACGTTGCTAGACAGACATGTTCTCTATATTAAAGGCAGTACATGGCAAAGATAGAGGGAACAAATCCAGATGTTTTGCAGTAGTTTGTTGCACAGTATTTGACCAAGATTCCATACAAACTTGCTGTGAGAATTAAAGAGATGGGGCTTGTGACATATGAAGGAAGTAGATCTGGTCAGTCTCTGCCAAGTTGCTTATCCAAAAGTATCGACTCTCCACGAATCGCTTTCACCTCTTCCATGAAGACTCTTTGTTCCCTCCACTGCTCATTTCTCCCTCCTCGACTCAATACAAACTTGCTAGAAAGTTCAAGCTATAAATGATCAGTCCTCCATGGATGCTGACCCAGGAAGACAATGCTAGCTCTGGACTCCCCATTCACACCTTGGTTTCTTCTCTTCTTCCCTCAGCTTCAAAAGGGTGATGTCTCGCCGCCAGAACAGGCCTTCTTCGTCCTTCACAAAAAGTCCTCTGACTTTGTTTCATTTGAATGCAAGAACCTTCCTGGCACGTACATAGGAGTAAAAGATAACCAGCTCGCTCTAGTGGAGGAGAAGGATGAGAGTGGCAACAATATCATGTTTAAGCTCTCTAAAATCTAATGCAATAAAAAGCCCGTGGGTTCTGGGTTGAATGACTTAATGCTTCTAACTGAAGAAAGGATAACAGAGAGAAAGAAAGCCATTCTTGGCTTAAGATGATATGGAATGTTATTATATAGAATTTTTTTAAATTTCCTTTTGTACAGCTACACGTTCAATAAACTCATGAATATTTGACTTAAGGCATTGGTAAAGAAACTGAAAGAGATTCAGCCTTGCCCTTTTCTTTTTTCTGCTTTGAGTCCTGTATGAAATCACATTCACAGACTTCTTCATAAGAGTGTGCACCACAGCTCATGTTTTGCTTTAGAGAGTGTTCATTTCAAAAACCTTCATAAAGCCGGGCGTGGTGGTGCATGCCTTTAATCCCAGCACTCGGGAGGCAGAGGCAGGTGGATTTCTGAGTTCAAGGCCAGCCTGGTCTACAAGGTGAGTTCCGGACAGCCAGGGCTACACAGAGAAACCCTGTCTCGAAAAAACAAAACAAAAAACAAAACAAAACAACAAACAAAACAGAAAACACCTATTTCCCTGGTTCTAAATAAAAGATTGTAATACTAGAGCAGTTAGTGGGAGGAGCAGCTAGGGGGAGGAGCAGCTAGGGGGAGGAACAGCTGCTGCAAAGACTGACTGTTTCTCAGTTATAATAAAATGCCAAATGCCTCTGTAGCTGCCCTTTCTGTCAAGAGTGATGTTACCCTATGCTTGTTTCCTTCTTAAAATTCCTATTTTTTTCAACACATTTAACATTTAACTTTAAGCAAGCCAGTTTACATTAGGAAATGAAAGACATTTTAGTTCACACCTGTGACTGAAATCATTGACTATATCTAACAAACTTAAAGTCTCCTGTAAGAACTGATCAGGATATACACTTGGGTATCTCAATAGAATGTGATCTCATGGTGCAGGCTGAAGTCCTCCTACTAGAGAGACACTAAATTAACTTCAAGTTTTCAATACTGATTATCTGCCTATGGTTATGGCACGCCATGTCCTTCTCGCTGATTTCCAAGGAGCTATGACTTTGGATGCATGCATGTGCTTGGATGAAATGTCTCTGCTGTTTGCTTTCCTTACGCACACATTCTGTTTGGCTTCACAGCAACAATGCTCAGGGCGGAATATATTAGCTTAGCTTCTGCCCCTTCTTTGGCTCTTTTGACCACCATATCCGTAACAGATCTCTTACTCCCTGAGCTTTGTTTCTGTTTTTTTCTGATGTCTATATGCCAGCACACTTATTCCTCTGTATTTAGCCTGCACTGCAGATTTTTACATATACCTACTGATTACAAGATTGTTCCTTAAACAACCTTCCTTTGTGTTTTACTGTTATTAAAGTAGTAATATTTGTATTCAACCATGTAATAATATTTTAAGCCACTACAGGAATAGTTTTACTTATTTAGACCACAGCAATTTCTACTACATTTTCATAAGCTTAAAACTTACATGTTTTAAAACTTAAAATGATAAAGACAATAACAGAACATGGATGGCGTATAATATGACCATTTCTGAAAGGGTTAGCTCTTAACTTCCAGTTGAGGAAATCTACTGTATACAATAGCTGGAGGGATGTATGATCAAAGAGGCCGGGAACCGATGTGTAGAATTATACAACTATAATTATACAGATATAATTGTTTCATTAATTTGTCACAGTCTTACTGTAGAGGAATGTAAAAGCAGAATCTGTGTCATTCCCCTGGAAACCACAGTGTTGACTTTATGAATCTGTACGATATCTCTAAAGTAGTAACTGCGTATCCAAATGTGTTCTTGACGTTGTTCATAACTTTGAATAAACCATTTTCAAAACCACGTGTGACCACGAAGCGCTCCAACGTTCCGAGTTCTTAAATGAAAACGAGTATACCCCAGTGCATCTCTGTTGATAAGTGAGGCCGCCGGCTGTTTGACAACTTAGGGTGTTAAGTTAGACTTTCTGGAACAGGAAGGGATTCTGTCTGTTTTACCTTCTTCCCCCCAGCTCCCCCCCTCTCTCAAATAGAAGATTTTCGCACCAAACCAAACATATGCCCCCATGGTCCTGCATCAAATATTAACCTGAAATTCCCAATTCCTTATTTCTTTTCTGTTTTGTTCTCTTTTGAAACATATTTTCAGAGCTGGGTTGACATTTTGAACAAGATGAGGACCAGAGTTCATACCCCAAGCGCCCATATAGAAGCCAAGAGTGGCTGTAAACCCCAGTGCTAGGGAGGCTGATCCTGGGATGCTGCTGGCTCTGCCAGCCTAGCCAGGCTGGTGAGCTCTGGGTTCTGAGACTCCATCTGAAGCAGAGGAAGAGTCCTGACATTGATCTCTGGTTTCCACACACATGTGTATGTACATACCTCACACACACACACACACACACATATTCCACATTATTACAATCAGTGTTATTGATTAAAATATTCAAACGTATTGGCATTTTGTCTTACATGTGCTTCGATGGCTCATAATAAATATTATTGGGAATAATTTGTCCATTCAATTATATCAGAAATGATCATTTTATCTGAGATCTGAAAATTTAGTCATGTAGTCCTGTGTATGTTCTTTAGGTCTTGATGTATTTGGAGGATTTTTGAAAATATTTTATTTAAAATTTTTATACAAAGTTTTGTAATAGTATTCTTTCCCCCCCCCCAATTCCTTTCAGATCCCCCCACATCCTTTTGGGAGGAGGGGGGTTTGTTTGTTTTGTTTTGTTGTTTTGGGTTTTTTGGGGGGAGGGGTGGGTGTGGGGGAGGGGAATCTCTTTCTCTAAAGGAAAAAAACTATAAAATCAAAGCAGACAAACTAAAAAAGAGAAGGTAGATAAGACAAAGATCATCAAAACAAAAAACAAAACAAAACAAAACAAAACACACACACACACACACACACACACACACACACAAAGCCACGGTGTCCGTCTTGTCTTGCTCAGCTACCCCCGGCTGACTCTGTGCTGTCTTGTGTGGGCTCTCACAGTCTCTGTGGGATCATGTGTTTATCAGCACTGTTGTGTCTGGAAGACAGTTTCCTTGGACCTGGGGACATTGCCTCGGCCTCCTAAGATCCTTCTACTTCCTCTTCATAGATCCCTGATTCTCGATGGGAGAGATTTTATGAAGACAGCCCATTTAGGGCTGAGTGCTCCAAAGTCCCCCCCCCTTCCCACCTCTGTACCTTGTCCAGTTGTGGATCTCTTTGTTAATTTCCGTCTACCACAAGAAGCAGCTTCCCTAATGAGGGATCAAGTGACACTCTGCTCTATGTGTACAGTCATATGTCATTAAGAATCATTTTCTTGCTCTGCTCCTTTAACAGAAAAATAGTAGATTTTCCCGTAGGCCTATGACCTCTGTAGCCCTAGGTTCTTGGCCAATTCAGTAGCGACAGGTATGGGCTCCATCTCATGAACCCAGTTTTTTAAAATGGTTGGTTGTTCTGTAACATTTGTTCCACAATTACACAGATCTGTCATGTAGGCAGGTTGATCGCTGGGTGAAACTTGATAATTGCTTTTCTCCTCCAGTAGACTGCAAAGTACCATTGAGATCTATGAGCGCTTGTCAGTAAGGGTGAAGCTTTCAGTTGGGCACCGGCTCAATTTCTTATGTTCAGTGACATAAAGAAGCTGTGTCTTCAGTAGTAGGGCCTTACCATCAGGTTATGGAGAGTAAGCAATTGCCTTAAGGAACAGTTTGTGATGCTGGGGGGCGGAGGGAGGGGGGTTTAGCCTATGGCCAACAACTTACCAAGATTTAACTTATTCTAGGCACAGGAGGCTTTATGTGGTGGCAGAAGATGTCTTGTTGGGGCATTGTCTCCTACATTATATGGTGACTCCATTTAATTTCCTATTGTATATGCATATCTTTTAGAAAGCTTCTGTGCTCGCACTAGGTGTGCATCTAGCTTTTTAAAAGTTCTTTATTGTGAGTTATCCATCCCCGTATTCTCTCCTTTCCCTTTTCCATTTGTTCTTCCTTCTCCATTTCCCTGTTTATATCTCTTTATAAGACTTGACTCTATATATCCTTCACTGTAAGGTCCTCTCCTCCCCACCAGCCCCTTCCAAGCTCCCTGATCTCTGTTGTTATTCTTCTTGAAGCACACACATGAGAGAGAGAGAGAGAGAGAGAGAGAGAGAGAGAGAGAGAGAGAGAGAGAGAGAGACCCTGTCTCCAAAAATAAGCTAGGTGACTCCTAAAGAGCAGCAGTTGAGGTTAACCTCTGACCTCCTTGAGCAATGTACACACATGCACAAATATGCACACATACCTACACAGAAAAAAGTTCATAAAAGACTCACTGTTGTCAGGCAGTGGTGACACATGCCCTTTAATCCCAGCACTTGTGAGGCAAAGGTAAGCAGATCTCCCAATTCAAGGCCAGCCTGCTCTACAGGGTCAGTTCTAAGACAGGGCTACATAGAGAAACCTTATCTTGAAAGAAGGAAAAAAATGAAGCAAACCTCATTGTTTTCTATGGTTACTAAAAATTAATGAATAAAAATAATCTGTGTTAAAAAAACACAAAACTATGCTGCTATTATTTTAAAACTTCTAAGACATTTTGTCTTGATCTTAGATTGTTCTTGCTAAACTACACTGTTTTTTTTCAACTGTTAACTCTGTAAATGTGACGATAACAAACCAAGGCTATAACTCACCCTTGCTCTCCCCATTCATAAGGCTATCTAGCAGGCACTCCCTTTTCCTATGTGCAGTACTTGGAGGAAACTAATTTGGCAAGCTTTAAATATTTGTCAGGATACACTTGGCTCAGTCCTTAGTACAAAGTTAAATACTCAACTTGCCGGTGACTCTGCAGAATTGATACCTAAGTCACTCTATTGACTTCTGGAGAAATTAGGCAGGAAATTCTTGCCAAGCCACAACTGGTGGAGGCCAACTTTAAGAATCATTTTTGTCACTGATCCTTTTAAAAAAAATAATAAAGATGTCATGTCTTTAAGAATTACCAGAAAAGCCAAGAACCCTGGCCACCTTCCCTACCTCCTCTCTCCATTCTAAGCTTGCCAGGGCCCTAGCTCCCTCTTTCACATTAGATGGGATTTCCCTATGGCACTGAGGCAATCACATTTACCATTTTCTCCTTAGTACTCAACAGAATGTAAGACTTCTGCAGACAGTCCAAACTTACCTGTTCAATAAATAGTAATATAAATTTATCCTCAGTGTACTTAACAGCAATTCTTGGAAACAATACCTTCTGTACATACGAATCTAGTTTAAGCATCTATTGCAAAACCATAGTCAAGTTCCAATTTAAAATGCTTTCCTGAAGGTCAGCCTGATCTGAGGGTATACAGTCAATTTTCTAATCCCCTGAGGTATTAAGCTGTACTCTCTTGCTATTATTATAATGATCATCATTATCATCATCGTTTTTATTATTAATTATCTTTTCCACGAGCAAAAGGACAGCATTAACTGCTTGGTTATGTTCTTAGGTGAAAATGGTCCAGCTCTGGAATAAAGTGTCTCAGAGCCCTGACTGACATTTCGGTTGTCATTGCTGTTTTCTGTTTACTTCTTTTTCAGGCGGAGGTCAAAGGTCACCATGAGATGTCTTTCTCAGTTTATCATGCTAGTTTTTCTGCGACAAGGTACTTACTGAGCCTGGAGCTCACTGATTGGTAGTCTGGCTAGCCAATGAGCTCCAGGGTCCACTTGTCTCTCCACCTTGAACCTCAGGTTTACAAAGTTATACTATCATGTCTGGCCCTTTATGCAGCTGTCGAGGATCCTAACCCAGGCCCTCACACTTGTGACAGGGTAACTGACAGGTGACTTACTGATAAGTGACCCCTCAGCTTCTGCTTTCTCTCTTCATCTTTAAGGAGCCTCTAAGCTCACGCACCCTGACTAGGACCCACTGCCCTGCAACTAGACCTGGAAGATTCCTTTGATTCTTTCAACAAGCTCCTCCTTGAAGAAGAATCCATTTGAGACAACCTTTAAGGCACCTCCCATTCAGGCAGACAACAGAAACATCTACCTACATATGTCATGTAAGGGGTGACACCTATGGTGCCCTATCATGGTGACACCTATGGCTCACTCTATCTCTGACCTCCAGCCCATGTCACCTCTGTAAGAGAATCTGTGTGTTTTCATATTCTTTTTTTCAGATTTAATTTTTTCATGTGGATGAGTGTTCTGCCAGTATGTGTATCAGTACCGTGAGCATGCCTAGTGCCGGTGAAGGCCAGAAAACGGTGTTGGATTTCATAGAACTGGAGTTACAGATGGTTGTGAGCCACTATGTGGGTGCTGGTAACAAATTCAGGGTCTCTGCAAGAGCAGCTAATGCTCTTGGTTGCTGCGCCATTTCTCCAGCCCTTCTGTGCATTTTCTTAATCATCATCCTGATCTCTTCTCTGTGGTATCAAGGCCCCATAGACTATAAATATAGGGCTTGAATATATGTATTTCTCCGTGTTTTCCATAGAGGAAAGAAAATATCCCATAACAAATTCAAGTGGCTCCCAGTTTTCTATATCTGACACTTAAATATCCAAGCTTCCTTTCTTCATGATTTCTTATCAGTGCTGAGGGTCTTCATCTTATAGGAAGAGTGTATGCGAGCTCTAGCAAAGGAGGTCTAAATGAGACCAGGGTCCTAGGTCCAGGTTCTGTGTAAACCACAGAATTTCTCTCTGACCCACGAGCGTAAATAGCATCTCAAACTGTTTCTACCCACAACACTTTTGTTGTGGCTGCTTGCCACACCCACTCCAGTGAAGTCTACGTGGCAAGCCCAAAAGCTTGGACGCAGTCCAGAGGCAAAAAGTTTCATGAAAACTTAATCTCCTGGAGCCTTGGCATCCCATAGAACGAATGCTCCAAATTTGTCCCTGCGATAGTCTGGAGGGTCTTGCATGCTTTCTTGCAGTATTGTACAGTATAGGAGCTCAAAATCTCAGGGATAGTTCAAAATAATAAACTTAGAATTCTTATTACAGACATGAATGGCAGCCTACACTACATAATAGTAGAAAGAAGGTGGGTTGGTTTAAGGAGGAACTGGAGTATTGTATTATTCATGAAAGGGTTAATAGAACGGTTAATAGAATGGAATTTCTCTGGTGCATATTTTTCACTAGGTCCAGAGGAATACCATAATTAGGTATTTACTAAGAGACCCCTGGTGGTGGGTTTAACAATAGACCAGAATTGAACCTGGACGTATTAGCCTTTTCATATGGCTCCTATGAATAGGGCTGATCTTATCTCAGTTGTAAACACTGCCTAGCTCATGATAATCTTTATGTATGCATTTCTCTGTTTTGTGTCATTATCCATAAGATAACTTCAATGTAGCTTGGCTGATGTGTCGCCTAGCTTCCTTGTTTTTCTTCTGTATTATAAGTCTGATGCTCACTTTGAAAAATTACTTCAGATCAACACTCCCTTGTGTTCATGTCTGTCATTTTTTTCCGCCGACTCCTTGACCACCAGTCTGGGACCCCGATTCTTCTGTGGGTTGAGTGACCTACTGAGTCCAGTCCACAGCAGCTGCCGATACTGTCTTCTCTCACCAGCCCCTCCCTTGATTCTCCAGATACCAAGTGTGCATTCTTCAATTCAATTCTGACACAAACGCTCAGTTTTACAAAACCACCCTACCTCAGATTCTAGATACCATCCTGAGTTAGCACTGGGACTCTGCCTCTACTCTCTCCACCTCAAGTACTGAAGATGGAGCCCAGGGTCTTTGTATGCTAAGCAAGTGGCCCACTAACAGCTGTGCTATCCTAAGCCCCAACCCCAGCCCTTCGGACACTTTCAGGAGTTCCTGAAACACCCTGTGATAATTTGCTATAGTAAGCTACAGAACTCAAGAAAACCCTTCTGCCTGCTATTGTCAGTTTATTATAAAGGACACAACCCAGGAGCAGCAGAAGGAAGAGATACCCAGGGCAAGGCACGGACAGGGCTATGGGTATTAGCATTCCTTCTAGGCTCCGTCGCATAGTTACTTGGCAACAGCTAGGTATGCCTGACTCACTATTAAAGGGGCTTTTGCCACCTCCTTTCTCTCTTACTTTCTTACTCTCCTACTTTCTTACTTTCCTACCCTCTCTTGTCCCTTCCTTCCCATTCCCCTCTTCCTCTTTTTCCACATGTTTCTAGCTGGTCTCTACTCTCTCTCTCTCTCTTTCTTTCTCTCTCTCTCTCCCCTTCTCTCTCTCCCTATCTTTACTCCATCTCCCCTCCCCATCATATGGCTGGTATCTCAGGGAGAAGGGATGCCACAGCATGAGCCCGCTGAGGTACCTTCTTCCACCTCACCATACATACCACACCTCTTCCAAACATTTTCTGGTTCCTTCTTTCTTTCTTTTTTATAAAACACAACATTGGTGCCAAGACCCGCTCTCTGGGAATGCTGCTTGTCTTGTGTTGACCCAACAGAAAGCTCTTTGAAGTCCCTCTTTCAGAGGTTTTCAGGCCAATGCCATTACAAACATATGTCCAAGTCAACATCTGCTGCCTAGTGATTGACCCCACTTCATCCCTTTGGTCTCTCCTGGAGATTAGGCATACCGTGTATAGTGGGAGTCTAACTTTTTGGCTAATCTAATCCTCTCTCTCTGAGCCCTTTGAGGCGACAGCTATTTTGTTAGCATACAAGAGATAGATACCCTTATCAAGAGTTTAAGAAGTTATACAAAATAACCATGGTAGAAGCCCAGATATTTATTTTTTATTAAGCAATAGCACCTTACCTCCTATTTCCCAGTAACTATTGGCCTCAGAGTATAGTTAAATTTTAAGCACACTCATCATTAATATTTACAAATATACAATCAGGCCTATTATTGCTAGGTCAGTGGCATCCATACTTGCCTAAGAGGTGAACAGCTGTTTGTCATGTGGGTCCCAGCCATGAGCAAATCTTTAACTACTCTCAACCTTGCTTCCCTTCCCTGGTTTGTAAAACAGGAGAGAGCTATTTTAGCTTACATAGACCTTCTATAAATCCTGGATAAGACCGTGTATGTAAAGGTGCTTGGCTAACTAGGTGAAGTACTTTATAAAAATAATATACAAGCTGGGGATGGTGTTGTACACATTAAATCTCAGCACCCAAGATAAAGAGACAGACCAATCTCTGTAAGTTCGAGATTTATCTAGTCTAGATAGTGAGTCTGGATAGCTAAAGCCATACAGTGAGACTAATGTATGTGTGTGTGTGTGTGTGTGTGTGTGTGTGTGTGTGTGTGTGTGCAGGCACATCTATAGAACAGAGATAGATAGATAGATAGATAGATAGATATCACGTGAAGGATAGAAATTCACCTTGATTTGCAGTAGTTGTTAAAGTTCAGTCAGGATTACATGAGCAAGAATCTCTTTCATTATGCTCATTGACAACCTCTAATCTCACTTGTTCCTTCCTCCCATTTGTCTCACTTGTGTTTTTAAAGTAAGACTTGCTGAAAGGTTAAAGCCCGCCTTGGCTGTAAACGCCCTTCTGAAAAACCAGTGGGACTTGGGCTGCTGGGGCGCAGATTCCTGCATTATTAAAGTGTTTTAAAAGCATGATTTCATTTCAGAATACATGTACAGAGATGGGAGATTCAGTTGGCCTTTATCCACAGTTCTGGGGAATTATGTTCCAAATTCTTAGAAATTCCTAATTGCTATACCAGGTTAACACACAGTGGGCAGGAGGTTCTGGCAGGCAGTTGGGTTCCTTCATGTTGCTCCGAGATCTACCCACTGCCCTGCACAGCTCAGACCCCAAGCCTGGAAAACCCATCATCAGCCTCTTGTTCAGAAAGGACTTTCCTCTCAACTGAAAAATTCAGCATAAAAAAAAAAACAAAAACAAAAACAAAACAACAACAAAAAAAAACAAGCCGGGCATGGTGGTGCACGCCTTTAATCCCAGCACTCAGGAGGCAGAGGCAGGCAGATTTCTGAGTTCGAGGCCAGCCTGGTCTACAAAGCGAGTTCCAGGACACCCAGGGCTATACAGAGAAACCCTGTCTCAAAAAAACAAACAAACAAACAAAAAAACAAAACCAAGAAGTGACAAAGCTGAGTTTAATGAGAGAACAATCCGATAACTGTTTCACGGTGCAGATTTCACAAAGAAGGGCCTAAAGCTCCGGTATGAAGCCCTATTGGGAACGAAAAGAAAACAAAGAGAAGAAATCCTAAAAAAATATATTAGAGTGAAAGAAAGAAGCTTCCCCCACCCCCAACCCCCATCCCCAAATGCCAAGGTGACGAGAAAATGTGAGATTGGCACTTCCTTGTTCAGGTTCAAATCATAAAGCACATTTCTATCCCAGATGTAGTCATGCGGAAGAAAGACTGACAGTGCTCTGTGATTGTGTCTGGCCATATTAGATGTGTATTCTGTAACCAGTGATGGTTTGGGGCTGTCCGTGCTGACCAAGGAGATGAGAAACCTGAATTAAGGTGTATTGAAGAGAGACAATTACAAATGGCTCCTTACAGGAGGATGTTAGAACTCAGGGTAAAGAAGGCCCACCTGACTGAATTCTGAAAGTCACCAACAACAGACAGAAACAAAATTTCTCATGAAATTGGATACACATGGAAAGAAAAGAAAAGAAAAGAAAAGAAAAGAAGAGAAAAGAAAGGAGAAAGGAGGTGAGGGAAGGGAGGAAAAGGAGGGGAAGAAGGGAAGGAAGGAGAGGGACAGGAAGGGGAGGGAGGGAAAGGGGCAGGAAGGGAAGGGGGAGAGGAGGGAGGAGAGGGCAGGAAAGGGAAGAGAGGGGGAAGGATATAAAAGAAAAGTGTGCAGAAAAGCATAATTAACTCACAAACACAAAGCTCATAATAGCAAACCCTTCTCTTCTCCATTCCTCCATCTCTCTACTGAGACATCAGAAAACACCAGTAACAGTAAAATCTCAGAAAATACAGAAGGGGAAGAAAGGAGCGGGTGGCGGGGGGGGGGGGGACACTTTAGGAAGTGATAGTGACTCAGAAAGAAAGAAACCTTTAGGAAGAACTTGCTAGCACTAAAGAAATTTCTTCTCTCCCTCCCTCCATCCCCTCCCTTCTTCCTTCCTAGCACCCAGGGCTCAACACAAGGCCTTGAACTTGCTAGGGAAGTGGTCTACTACTAAACTACATCTGCCTCGCTCCTTGGCTTTCTAAAACCAAGATAATTCTGAGAGGACTAATAAATGGAGCCATTTTTATTGTGACTGTAAGTGTGGAAGACACCAACACAGCACAGAGAAGAGAGAACCTGAGAGCAGAGAGGGGAGCAGGAGCCTTATTACGATGTGAAGAAGCTGAAGCACAAATCCCAGGAATGCTGCGCAAAGGGAGACGAGCCAAGTCCCAGCAGAGCATGGAACAGAAGGATTGATGCAAAGCTAGGGCACAGACACATACAGGGGAGGAAGGACTTACAGGAACTCACAGGAGAGAGACCCATTAGATGATACTCAGAACAAAGCAAGAGAAAACCAAGGCCAGGTGAGAAAATCACCTGAAAATAAAGGTATCTTCCTTACTGACTATCTTTAGCAAGGACTTCATGTACTATCAACTTTGTCTACTATTAAAAAAAAAACTCTATTTTAAAAAAGGATGACTCACAGGATCCCCAATGGAGGAGCTAGACAAAGAACCCAGGGAGATGAAGGGGTCTGCAGCCCCCTAGGAGGAACGACAATATAAACTAACCAGTACCCCCAGAGCTCCCAGGGACTAAACCACCAACCAAAGAAAACACATGGTCAGACTCATGGCTCTAGCTGCATATGTAGCAGAGAACAGCCTGGTCTGACATCAATGGGAGGAGAGGCCCTTGATCCTGTGAAGGTTCTATGACCCAGTGTAAGGGAATGCCAGGGCCAGGAATGAGAGTGGGTGGGTTGGTGAGCAGGAGGAGGGGGAAGGGAACAGGGGTTTTGGAGGGGAAACTAGGAAAGGGGATAACATTTGAAATGTAAATAAAGAAAATATCGAATAAGAAAAATAAGAAGGGATGACTCTAGGGAAGTCACTGCTAGTAGGAGATAGCAGTTAACATGAGACTCTTTTTTAAAAATATTTTTTATTAGATATTTTCTTATTTTACATTTCAAATGCTATCCCGAAAGTTCCCTATACCCTCCCCCCACCCTTCTCCCCTACCCACCCACTCCCACTTCTTGGCCCTGGTGTTCCCCTGTATTAGGGCATATAAAGTTCGCAATACCAAGGGGCCTCTTTTCCCGATGATGGCCAACTGGGCCATCTTCTGCTACATATGCAGCTAGAGACATGAGCTCTGGGGGTTCTGGTTAGTTCATATTGTTGTTCCTCTTATAGGGTTGCAGGCCCCTTCCGCTCCTGGGATACTTTCTCTAGCTTCTCCTTTGGGGGCCCTGTGTTCCATCATATAAATGACTGTGAGCATCCACTTCTGTATTTGCCAGGCACTGACCCAATCACAAAAGAAGTCACTAGATATGCACTCACTGATAAGTGGATATTAGCACAGAATGTTAGAATACCCAAGATACAATTTGCAAAACACAAGAAAATCAAGAAGAAGGAAGACCCAAGTATGGATACTTCATTCCCCCTTAGAATGGGGGGGGGGGGGAATCCTATGAAAGGAGTTACAGAGACAAAATTTGGAGCTAAGACAAAAGGATAGACTATCCAGAGACTACCCCACCAGGTGATCCATACCATATTTAGTCACCAAACCCAGACACTATTGCATATGACAGCAAGAGTTTTCTGAAGGGACCCTACTATAACAGGAGACTCTTATCTGGTCATCATGCAAATACTAAATGTTAACATTCCTTCTAGGCTCTGCCCCACAGTTACCTGGCAACAGCCAGGTATGCCTGACTCACTATAAAAGGGGCTGTTTACCTCTTCCTCTCTCTCTCTTACTTTCTTATTCTCCTACTTTCTTACTCTCTTACCTTCTCTGTCCCCTCTCTCCCCAATCCTCTCCCCACTCTCTCTCTACATGCTCATGGCTATCCTCTCTCTCTCTCTCTCTCTTTCTCTCTCTCTCCCTTTCTCTGTCTCTACTAACCTCTCCAAACCCCCCTCCCATGTTTTAAATAAACTCTATTCTATACTATAGTCGTGTGGCTGGTACTTCAGGGGCAAGAGATGCCTCAGCATGGGCCTACAGAAGCATCCCCTGATCTTGCACCATACCTTGCCTCTACCAAACATATCCCTGGTTTCTTTTTCTTTTTTATAAAACACAACACTAAGAAATCTTGGAGTGCTCAACCCTGAATAGGATTTACACATCACACCCTCCACCCAAGGTCAAGGATCTTCAAGGAAGAGGGGTGGAAAGATTGTAACAACCAGAGGTAAGCGATAACTTCCAGGAACGTATTTTCTGGACATAACAGGGCAATAATACATAAGACCTCACAATCATGAGAGTATACATACTCTTTACTTTAGAAGCCACACAAAATACCACCATGGGAGGCGTTGAGATGGGCATGAAATCCCACCACTTGTAGAGAAACTATTGGCATCTGATGCTTTCTGGGATAAGGAGAGTCCGTTTTCTTAAATGCTGTGATCCATAGTAGGTTGACCACATCCTAGGGCAGGTCCTACTCCCAAGAGTAGTTATGTAATACAAGCTGGCCTGGGAAATTTCAAAGAAAAAGAAAAAACAAAAACAAAACAAATCAAAAAGAAGAAAACTGGAAATGAGATGTAAGAATGGGTCTAGGAAGAGTTGGGGGATGAGCACATAGGATCAAAGTATGTTGTTAGAAACTCTCAAACAACTAAAAAATATGATTCTTTAAAAGGGACCAAGTGCCTTGGGAATGATTCTTAGATTTCTGGCTTGCACATCTGGATGGCCAAAAACATAGTTCTGAGAATGGGAAAGAACAAACTCGGTGATGGAAGAGCTCCAGTTTGGATGAGCTGCGATAGAAAGACTTGGCATACCCACCTCTGGTCTCAGACAAGTTCCTCTAAACAGGATGCTGGAGCTCGAAGGTGTCATTCACAGAGACATTGTGGATCGGCTGCTGCCTAACCCATTTCTAGTGGCAGACTCACCTCCTCACTGTCCCTTCCAGACAACCACCATGAGCTTGTGGCTTACATTCTGAACAAGGACTTGGCAGTGTAATGGCTCATTAAGAGACACTTCTAAAGCATCTTTTGATAAATGAAACAAGTCACTCAACTCAGAGCCCAGAAGCCCCTCCTAAGGTCACCGTGCACCTTCCATGGAAGAGGCTAGAAGTCACATGGGCATTCAAATATTCTTGAAACTCTGCAAGGCAGCTCTACTATTTTGTCTCATCTACAAGTAAAGGAGCCAAAGCACAACATTGTAAGCATTTCTCAAGACTACGTAGCATTAGAATTTGGCTAGTTAGCAACACCAGCACTAGAGACCAGATGTGTCTGACCCCTCTATCCTTCTCACTATTTGCTTTGGGATTATTGTTTTGCATAATAAGATAATCTAAGATGTTAACAATGTTTTCTTGCCCTAGAATATGAACCGAGTCTCTTCTTTCCCAAGAGGTCCTTCTTCTCTTCTTCCTTTCATCCTTTCTGTTCCAGAAAGATGCAGAGAGACAGGATTCGATTCTTAACCTGATTGTTGCTTTGCTTGAGAGCACACTTGGTATTCTTGTAAGTGGGCTTTGCGGGGTAAACAGACTCCTTGGCATGGTTGCCTTCAAGGAGAGAGCCACTGTCATGCACTGAGAGGGAGGGGACAAGTTCCTCAGGCAGCTGCTGTTCTCATCAGTGGTTGTCACTGCCTCGGCTATGAGGAAAGGGTAGCGCTTAGGCATTAGCTCACTACTATTGCAAAAGGAACTGACCACACCCTCCCGTGGCTTGTCTGGCTGGCTTTATTAGGGTGTAAGCAGGTTTCAAAATGAAGACAAAGTCAGTGTTCAAGTCAAAGACTAACAAACTTGCTTCAAATTGGTCATGAAATTGTTTTTTAAAGTGTTTTCTTGTATACCCCACTCTAGACTTTCTCAAGTCAGAGTTTCAATTCGGCAAAATGATCTCTCTTTTACAGCCTTTCTCCCTACTGTTATGGGTTTCTTTTTGTTTGTTTGTTTGTTTGTTTGTTTCTAGACCAGGTCTCACTACATTACCTTCTCTATGTAGACCAGGTTGGCCTGGAACTCACAGCCTTTGTCTGGCCCCCAAGTTCAGAGATTATAGCCACGACACCTGGCTTAGAAATTATTTTGAAGGTGGAGGCAGAAAGAAGGGACATGATGAAGTACGTTTCTTGGGCTGAAGAAATCATTTATTCTACATTTTCTGGTTGGACAGTATTGAAGACACTATTCAGTTCAGGACTATATATGTTGTCAGACCATCCTTCCTCTCTTGCTCATCAACATGAGACTTACATCTGCCACTAGGTATCCAATCAAGGCTCCGTTTCTTTCCATTATACACAGCACTGCTCTGAACACTCCTAAGCTTTCCTCATGTCCCCCACCAGAGATGTGCAAGGGTTTCTCTACAAGTACATTATGGCTTAGATGGAAATGTCCTTCACTCACGGCCCTGTGCATCTGAATACTGGGTCCCCATTTGGTGTGGTTTGGGGAGGTTGTGGAAGTGTAGTTTGGGGGAGGTTGAGATGTCGGACTTAGCTGCTGGCAGACAGGCATAAAGGTGGGGTTACATTCATGCTGAACACCCTGCTTCCTGGCTGCTACCATGTAACGCTTCGACTATCCCAGCCTGGGCCATGTCTTCTTGTCATGATGGATGAGTGTACAGGGAACCAAGATAAAGTCTTTCTCCCTGATTTTGCTCCTGTCAGGTGCTCGATTACAGGAGCCAAGAGAGTGGGACTGTAGTCTCCTCAGGGAGAAGAGTGTTTATGCTACAATGTTTTCTAAAGTGATTATACCAATTTACGCTCCCACGTGTAACATACGCATTCTTTTTTACTTCATGTCTTACTCATACTTTATTGTTAAACTACAAACTTTTAGAAAGTTTCATTGGTTGGGTGTCATTCTGTTCTTGTTTTAATGAAGTGCATTTTTTGACTATTAATGAGGTACTTTAACAGGTTATTGAGCTGATTAGCTTTCTTGTGTCATGAAATTCCTAGTCACTTTTTTCTAAAAGATTTATTTTATTTATTATATGTAAGTACACTGTAGCTGTCTTCAGATACTCCAGAAGAGGGCGCCAGATCTCGTTACGGATGGTTGTGAGCCACCATGTGGATGCTGGGACTTGAACTCATCACCTTCGGAAGAGCAGTCGGGTGGTCTTACCCGCTGAGCCATCTCACCAGCCCCCCTAGTCACAATTTTTAATCTTTCTATTGAACTTTCCTAAGTGGGAATGTAGCACTCCTGTGCAGATCTTTGATACTGACCTAAGTAAGGGCTGTGGAAGTTGATATCCTCTGAGTTTATATCTCATATTTTCTTTTTTTGGTGGGATGGTGTGATGGTGGTTTTTCTTTTTAGATAGCATCTCAAAGTTACTATGTGGACCATGTTGGCCACAAGTGGTGACCTCCCCGGCTCTGTCTCATATGGGCCACTCCATCTGAATGTATTTATTAATTTCTCTATTTTGATTCATGTGCATGTGTCTGTGTGCATCACATATGTGCAGGTACTCACAGAAGCCAAAATCCTGGAGCTGGGGTTACAGGCAATTGTAAGGCCTGGGAAGTGAACTAAGTTCCTGTGCTTCTGAGAGCTCCGTGTACTGGCATGCTTCATCTTGTAAGGTTTAGTGAATTTACATTGTGTGTGTGTGTGTGTGTGTGTGTGTGTGTGTGTGTAAGAGAGAGAGAGAGAGAGATATTAAAACAAAGCCAAATTTAATTTACTGTCTTTTGTGATGTTTTCCTTTTTAAGAAATCTTCCCACAACTGTGTCATTAAATTTAAAGTTAAAGGAATGTTAATAGCCAGGCAACGGCAGGGCATGCTTTTAATCCCAGCACTTGGGAGGCAGAGGCAGGCAGATCTCTGAGTTTGAGGCCAGCCTGGTCTACAAGGTGAGTTCCAGGAGAGTCAAAGCTACACAGAGGCCGGGCTTGGTGGTGCACACTTTTAATCCCAGCATTCAGGAGGCAGAGGCAGGCGGATTTCTGAGTTCGAGGCCAGCCTGGTCTACAAAGTGAGTTCCAGGACACCCAGGGCTATTCAGAGAAACCCTGTCTCAAAAAACCAAAAAAAAAAAAGAAAAAAAGAAAAAAAAGAAAAACCCAACCAATAAAAAAAAAAGGAAAGTTAATGGACCTTTAAGAGAGAAAGAAGTGTTTTCCTATTCCATGCTAGTGAGAGACACTTCCGTCTTGTTTCTAACCAGTTTACACTTGTTTTAAAGGTATATTTATTTTTGTTTGACATCCATGGGCATTTTGCCTACGTATATGCACATATGTGCAGCATGTGCATGCAGTCTCTGTGGAGGCCAGAAGAGGGGGTCAAATCCCCAGGAACTAAAGTTACAGATGCCTGTTAGCTGCTGTGCTGGAAATTGAACCCAGATCCTCTGCAAGAGCAATGGGCACACTTAACCTACCATGGAGCTCCGGCTCATCTCTTCAGCTTACCATTTTATAAATTTGCCTTTCGAGTGGCAGTTTTGCTGCACCCAGAGTTTATCTTTATGACATGGATGCGGCTGGTCAGTTTTCCCAACAGCATCTATTCAAGCATCCACTCCTCCTGTGCTGAGCTAAGAGTCCCCATACACATGCATGGATTTCTTCCTTGTCTTCATAATCTCCCTCAGTACATCTTTAAATAGGCAATATTCATAGCCCATAGAGTGGGTCCCAAACTTTGCGCTTTTTCAGTAGGTGGCTTATTTATTCCTAATGTTCTGCATTTCCACATGGATTTTTAAATGGATCACTGTGTTTAAATAAACAGTCTACGTGTTCATCAGAATTGCGTGGAATCTGAAGGGTAATTGGAGAAAGGAAAAACCTTTACAGGAATTTTTAACCCACAAACGCTGTGTGGTTCTTTATTAATTTGGGTTTTATTTTCTGTCTCTCAATAGTTCTAGAACTTCTAGGACGTTTGTTGTGTTAAGTTTCTTGTAATTTAGTATTTTTTTTTTAGATTTGTTCATTATTATTATACATAAGTATACTGTAGCTGACTTCAGACACACCAGAAGAATGGGTCAGATCTCATTACGGGTGGTTGTGAGCCACCATGTAGTTCCTGGGATTTGAACTCAGGACCTTTGGAAGAAATAGTCAGTGTCCTTACCCGCCGAGCCATCTCACCAGCCCAACTTAGTATTTCTTGATGCAATCAATTTTGTTGTTGTTGTTGTATTTTCTCTTGGTATCTTACAGAAACACAACGTGTTATATTAATGTTGTGTCCAATAGCCTTGGAAAGCTTAAAACTTTGTTGTTAACTCTAATAATGTACTCAGTGACTAGTTGCTCATTCTTCATACCTTTTGCTTCTCCTGCTTGTCTTACCCTAGTGCTCAAGGGCTGCAATGACTGTCTTCCTTCATCTTTGACACTATAATGTCTTCAGCATGGCAACACTTGGGCTGTGTGGACACCTATAGTTAAAGCTGCAAAGGAGTAAATAAGTTGCTCAAGATGAAAAGATGTCTAAGTGGGACCATGATTGAACCTTGATTTAATCTGTATCCATGTATCAAAATATAGGGAATAAATTTTGATTTAAAATTCAGTCAGACCCATGACAAACATAAAAGCTTTTGAGTTCTACAAAAACTCAAGAAAGTCCTGGGATTTACTTCAAAGAACAAGGATCTAATTCTTCTGGGAATCACCTTCCAGCTTCCTGCTGCTCACAGGATGCTGCTGGAAGTGAGAAAGGGGTGAGTAGAAGGGAGGAAGAGAATAAGAAAAAGAGAAATAGAAGAGGGAGGGAGGGAGGGAGGGAGGGAGGGAGATCACTACCTAGTGGTACAACTAAGAAAAATAGCATGCAAAACAGAATATTTTTTAAAAAGATTTATTTATTTTATGTATATGAGTACACTGTTCTCATTACAGATGGCTATGAGCCACCATGTGGTGGCTGGAAATTGAACTCAGGACCTCTGGAAGAATAGGCAGTGATCTTAACTGCTGAGCCATCTCTCCAGCAAAAATATTTCTCTTTTTATTCTTTAAATAAGATTTTAATTGAAAAAAATTTTCAGCCAATATATTCTGGCCATACTTTCCCCCTCCCCCAGAACGTATCCACCTCCGTATCCACCCAACCCCATGTCTTCATGTCTTTAAAAAACAACAAACAAGGGCTGGTGAGATGGTTCAGCGGGTAAGGGCACTGACTGCTCTTCCAAAAGTCCTGAGTTCAAAACCCAGCAACCACATGGTGGCTCACAACCACCTGTAATGAGATTTGACACCCTCTTCTGGAGTGTCTGAAGACAGCTACAGTGTACTTCCATGTAATTAATAAATAAACCTTTAAAAAAACATTAAAACAAACAAACAAACAAAAAACCCACAAAAATAATAAGAAAATCACACACTTCTCACAAAATGAAAACCAAAATCTATAAGTAAAAGACCAATAAGCAAAAGAATGCCCAAATAAGCCAACATGAGACAAAAAGTCTACAAAAATAGCTTTGAGTTTGTTTTGTGTTGACCATCGAGGGCTTGGCATAGGGTCTATTCTGTGGTTAACAGACCCAGTGAGATTCCATTGGAGAAAACTAATTTTTCCTTTGAAAGTGGGCATCAATTACAGGTAGCTTCTCTGTTAGGGACATGGAAGCTATGTCCACTTCCCCAGTGTTAGTGCTGGGACCATGTGTGGCTGTGTGTGCTACCAGTCTCTGAGAGATCACATGTACATGAGTCCTGTAGTACCTAGAGGATACTGTTTCTTTGTCCTCCATCCTCTCTGGATCTTAAAATCTTTTCACCTTCTCATCTGTAGAGTTCCCTGAGCCCGAGGTGAGGATTTGATGAAAACATCCTATTTTGGACTGAATGCTCCAAAATCTCTCACTGTCTGTGCATTAGCCAGTGGTGAGTCTCTGTGTTAGTTCCCACCTACCACAAGAAGCTTCTCTGGTTATGGCTGAATGAGACATTGGTCTATGGGTATAACAGAATAGCATTAGCAGTCATCTTGTTGATATGTTCCTTTAGCATAGTATTTGGTTTTCTCCTAGGACCATGGCCTCTCCAGTCTCAAGCTCTTGGTCCTTTATGCAGTGTCGTGCATAGGCTCACCTGGTGGAGTGGGTCTCAAACCCAATCAGAGAGTAGCTGGTTACTCCCACTGTGCCACCAGCGTCATATTTTGTAAGCAGGTCACCAGTGTAATCTCAGGGTTTAAAGCTGGGTTGATGGCTACCTCTCTCCTCTAACTGTGTACAGAGTACCTTACGGTACTGTGAACCAGTAGGAGCAAAGCCTCTATGTAGGCACCCGCACGGCTTCTCTGTTCTCTGTGTTCAGTGAGGTATGGAAGCGTTGTCTTCAGCAAGGGCATCACCATCAGTTTGCAGAGAATGGCTGATAGCCTTGGCAATCACCTGAGGTGTCTGGGGTTTCCCTGGTGTCCTTTGTCACACGACTCAACTAGATGTAACACATTCAAGATGTTTAGTAGAACATTGTCTTGGCCACTGTTTGTTGACTCCCTTTAGATTTCTCTCATATATGTATATATTTTAGGAAGTTTCTACAGTTGTAGGCTACCATATGGCCCCCAAATAATCCTCAGTCTTACTTGTTGCTCCCCATATTCCCTCCTTTACACCCCACATCTTGAGTTACTGTTGCTGTGAAAGGACACCATAACCAAAGCAACTCTTATTTTTAAAAAGCATTTACCTGGAGGCTGGCTTACAGTTTTTGAGGGCTAGTCCAAGATCATCATGGCAGGAAACAGACAGGCATGGCTGACCTGCAGGCAGCAGGATGAGAGATAGAGACTGGGTCTGGCATGGGTTTTTGAAATCTCAAAGTCCACTACCCAGTAACACACCTCCTCCAACAAGGCCACACCTCCCAATCCTTCTCACACAGTTCCACTAACCAGAGACCAAGCATTCAAACCTAAGAGCCTATGGGAGTCATTATCATCTAAACCACCAAACCTCCTTTTCTCTCCCCTTCCCCATTTAATCCTCAGACTCCAGCCCTTACCCTGTCTTTTCACAATATATTGCATTTTTCCTTCTTTGAAAGATCCTCTTCTCCCCCATCCCCACCAGTTCCTTACTAAATATTTAACTTCTGTAAATCCTAGCATGCATATCAAAGACTGAAAAGCCTACATCCACATATAAGAGAAAACCTGCAATATTTGTCTTTTTAGGTCTCAGGTCACCTCACTCAGGATGATTCTTTTTCCTAACTTAATCTGTTCACTTGCAAATTTCATATTTTTCTTAAACAGCTGAGTCATATTCCACTTTGTAAGTGTACCACATGTTCATTATCCATCAGTCATCCCGACATCCGTAGGCCATCACTTGATGGGCATCTAGATTGTTTCTAATTTCTGGCTATTATAATAAACTAGCAAAAACACATGGGTAGACAAGCATCTCTGTAGCAGGATATAGAGTCCTTTGGGTATATGCTCAAGAAAATCTATTCCCAGCTTTCCAAGGGCCTGCCACACTGATTACCACAGGGGCTGAACAAGTTTGTGCTCCCACCACCAAGTGCTCCCCTTCCTCACACCCTCTCCAGCATGAGCTGTCATTTGTGATCTTAGCCATTCTGACATTCCATTCAAGATGGAATCCACTCCGTTTGAGATGGCATCTCAGAGTCCCTTGCATTTGCATTTCCCTGACTTCGGATTTGAACATTGCTTTAAGTGTCTCTCTGATATGCGTGTTTCATCTTTTGAGAACTCTCTGATTAATTCTGTATCCCATTTTTTAAATTGTGTATTTTACAAAGCAGAGTATTTCTTTTGGAAATGATCAAGTTACCATAATTGTATTTAGCCATCTATTTAGATCTACTCCACTAAAAGCAATGATAACATAATAGTTTCTCCAGGGTGGGAAAAACTCTCAGATTTCCTACAAAGTAATACCAATTTGGAAAATTACAGGACAAGGGTGTGTGCAGATACAGATTACAAACGCAGATTTATCTTAAACTGGAGTGACTCAGTATGAGAAGAGTTTATACTGCCACCTGGTGGACTGTTTAGGGAAAAGACATGTGCCCTTCAATATATTTTAACTAAGCAATCTAGTCAATAGAAATAGATCCCTCTATTCTGGGAGTAAAAACCAAATCAAAACAAAACAAAACAAAACTGGCCAGGATCTATAAAACACTTTGCTATATAGTGGGCCATAGTGGATATACCATTGAATTAAGTCTAATGTCTGAGTGCTAGCTTTGAGGTGCACTGTTCCTAGCCACATGATTTTGAGGTGAGTCCTGTTTCTGCTCTTAGCTTGTGAACATTTGTGAAGTGAAGTAGCTACATCACATTAGTGTTTCTGAAGCAACAGGTTTAGTGCACTAATCCTAGTGCCACGGATTGTTTTTAGACTTTGAAACATCTGATTATAACAACAAAATCGGTGTATTACAAGTTCTGATGAAACCTTTGCTTCAGTAAAATGTACATATGAGTGCGCGCGCGCGCGCGCGCGCGCGTGTGTGTGTGTGTGTGTGTGTGTGTGCGCCGCGCGCGCGCGCGTGTGCTTCTTGGGACCCCATATAGATAGAGGTGCTCATTTCTATAGGATCTATAGAAATAAGGGAGTAAACAAATGCTCTCAAGGATACAGTTCTACAATCTCAGGATTGTGTGAAATTTGAATGATGCCAATTTGCATTTGCCAGATTTACAGAGAGATGCCTGGCAGACCATTTGCCGATGGGTGGATGCTATCTTCTATTTTTCTCTTCTAAAACGCAAAAGGCTGCAGTTGAACAGATGGTAATATTTGCCTGTTTTCTTTTACTTGTCCAGAGGTGATTACCCATCTGGAAATTCAAGGTTTCTCAAAACAGTGTGTAGGGCTGTAGGGGTGGGGGGAGGTGCTGATACTAAAGTCTGGCTCCCTCATTGGTTCTTGATTTGGTCAATAAAGGAGGCCAGAAGCCAATTGCTGGGCAGAAGGGACAGGTGGGACTTCCGGGTCCCTGGAGGGGAAAGAGAAGGGACTTTACAGCTAGGCTTTGGAGGGAGAAGAACTCAGGAAAGTTAGAACCAGCGACTTCCATAGGTAGTCAAGGAAGTCAGCAGAGGCTAGCTGACACAGGCGAGCTGATAAGTTTAAGGCAGGAGATTCTGTGCCTAGCAACTGTGCTAGCGCACGCCTTTAATCCCACCACTCGGGAGGCAGAGGCAGGCGGATTTCTGAGTTCGAGGCCAGCCTGGTCTACAAAGTGAGTACCAGGACAGCCAGGGCTATACAGAGAAACCCTGTCTCGAAAAACAAACAAACAACCAAAAAGCAAATTCTAAAATAATAAAGTTGTCTGAGTGTTTTTCATCCTCGGAGCAAAGGGGGTGGGGGAGAAGGGGGTGGGGATGGGACGGTGATGGCAGGTGAAGCGAAGCTGGGAGGAGCCCGAGCGTGGACAGCAGCTTCAGGCCTGTGGTCCCAGGCAAAAGCATAAGCTGGGAGGAAAAAAAGAGAAGCCGAGAGTGAGCCAGTGCTCGGAGTGTGTCTGGCGGCAGCCCACCTCAGAGCTAAGCAAGGAGGAACCTGAGCGTGGGCCACCGTCCTGGGCAAATGCAGGGATGTGTTTTTATTATTACACACAACACAGGGCCAACTCAAGCAGACTCACCTGGAATGCCCCTTAAAGTGCATTCTTCAACCTCCCCCACAGCTAGTACTAACAAGTCAGAACACAAACCCCTCAAGGTGCTGTCCTGCGGGGTCCTCAAGCATCCTAGGAGGTTGTTACAGATCCTAAAATTTGGGAAGTATTTTTCATGTTCAGAATGTTGTAGCCCGGGCTGGCCTTAGACTCACTAGGTAGCCAAGGATGACCTTGAATCTGATCTTCCTGCCTCCACCTTCAGAGACCATGGATTGGAGGCATGCTCTACCGTATTTGGCACAATACAATTTTGAGCAAAAGTGGAGCTGATCCATGCCACCGACATTCTACCGTCCTTTCCTGCTGGCTCCTAACGCCTTCCCTAAAGAGAGAGTCTCTGCTCATTCCCATCTCAGAAGCAAAGACTTAGAAGAATATCAAGAGAATCAGACATGATAAAGTGCTGGCAATGTTTGGGTCTAAGATCTACAATACCTACCACACTATTTGAAACCACGTATGCTTTTAACATAATAAGCCATATTTGATAGTCATTGCTCTTTTATGCATAATTTATGCATATGTAATTCATTCATATGCCTTATGTCTAAAGTGGGTCTTATAAACAAAGCTCAAATTCTTTCTCTTGTATGTTTCCATATCAAGGCTACTGAGTGTTTGTGGTCTATGTCATAGCTACTCAAGATACAGTTCTCAGAACAGCAACAGCAGCACTGCCTAGAAGGTTAGAAACAGATTTCTTACCAGGCTTGGTAGCTGATACTTGTCATCCCAGCATTTGAGTACTCATTAGTAGAGGCAAGAGGATCATGATTTTGAGGCCATTTGGGACAGTATAGCAAGTCCCTGGCCAGTCTGGGGTACACAACAGAAGACCAAGGACTAATGGTGTAGCTCAATGGTAGAGTGCTTTGAAAGGCCTAGTGTTTGTTCTCAGAAGGATGGGAGGAAGATGGGAGGGAGGAACAGATCTGAAGATCTACAGAAGGATGAAAATTATCTTCATTATATGAATACTGCTTCCAGGCTAACTACATGCATGTTGAAGTTTAGGAGACATGGCTCTTCAACTGCTTTAAAATTTTAGCCATGCAATAATTGCCCAGTGACTAGAGCTAGGATTTCCTATGGCCCTTAGGGTGGGCAGAGACTTCTATGTGCTCCCAGAATTTCTATGTTGAAAGCCTAGTTTGCAATGTCTTTGGAGGCAGAGCCTGAAGGAGATTAGCTTCATGGTTTTCACGAAGGTATTGTTGTCTCAGTATGAAATATCTGCCATATGCTCATCATGTGTTTGGGGCTTAGTCCCGAGCTCCAGAGTACTGCACTGTTGTGGGAAGTGTTAGCAAACCTAGGAGGTAGGGTGTAGTAAGAGGAAGGGACTTTCCGGTGCTATACCTTCAAACTGTATAACTGGACCTTGGTCCCTCCCTGGTCCTTTTCTTTCTGTAAGGTGGCAGCCTCCTCTAGCACGTGCTCCCACTACCTTGCTGTGCTCCCTTGCCTCAGGCCCCCCCAGGTTTGTTCACTGTGTTGAAAAGTCTGATTTACACGTGAGGTCACGGGGTGTGGGAGAGACACCAGAGGACTGTGGCCATGGGAGGACATGATGAGAAGGTGACAAGCCAGGAGAGAGGTCTTCAACCACAGAGCAAACCTTTGCCATCTTTATATTTCATCTTCTAGCCTTCAGAACCGTGAGCAGCACCGTCGTCTTAGCCACACACCCTGAGGTGTTGCAGAAGCTTGAGCACTAAGGAAACCGCGGTCCTCTTTGGACCATGCTGTTCTTTCTCTCAAAAACATACAGGGGTTAGGGGGGGGTGATAATTCTCCTGTGGCCTGAGTAGAAAAGCTCAGAGAAACACCCAGGAGAGAAAGTGAAATGGGGAAGACAGAAATGATTTTTAACAATCTATGTCATTATCATAAAGGTTCTTGACTTAAATGAAGTGACTGTATGTGAAATTTGTGTGGAAAAATGGAGAAATAGCTCAAACTAAGCCTGAAGTCTTTGAGACAAGGAAATGCACAAATCAAGTTGAGTAGAAACAGACACAGAGAACCACGAAACGTCCAACCCAAATGTGAGAAGGACGCTAGGGCAAATGGTGGCATCTTCCTCATTGGTAATTAGAGAATCCATCATAGAATCACCAACACAGGTACTGTCTGGGCATACATTGTGACGTCATACCTTACCCCCCAAATGTCACTACTGTCAGTCTCAGGGAAGCTGGTGTCTACTTGAGGAGCTGTCTAAATACATAAGCCCTAACTTAAGCCTTAAGCCTTGAGGCCTGAGAGATTGGTATATTTGGTCCACATGGAAAATGACAATAAGATGAAAAATTACTGCAAAACTACTTTTTTTTTTTTTGTTTTCAAAACAGGGTTTCTCTGTATAGCTCTGGCTGTCCTGGAACTCACTTTGTAGACCAGGCTGGCCTTGAACTCAGAAATCTGCCTGCCTCTGCCTCCCGAGTGCTGGGATTAAAGGCGTGCGCCACCACGCCCGGCTGCAAAACTACTTTTTAAACATTTCTAATTTTAGTCTAACTGTCCAGGTCCCAATGAAAGACTCTATCTCAAAACAAACAAACAAAAACATATAAAAACAAGGCTCTTCAAGAACGATATCCAAAGTGCCCAAGGTTGACCTCTGGGAACCTACAAGTGCACACACACACACACACACACACACACGTGTACCCACACATACATGCCCCCCCATCTCTATACATGTATCCACCCCATTGCCTTACAAAAGACAAGTAGAATCTAGTGTATGTATTTTGTCACCTTTCTTTCTGTGCATCTTTCCTCAGATATCTGATTGTTTTTGTTCGCCTGCTCCTATGTTAAAGTCAGGCACTAGAGCAGTAAGCAAAGCTCTGAGCCCTGAGCATCACCAGCAGACATTTCCTTTTCAGCTGGAAAGTTCCAGGATCAGATGTGATATGATGTGCTGAGAACAACTTGGTCTTGTAATTCAAGTAAAACTAGAAGCCAAAGGCGTACCAATTGAACAGGAAGGCATGATTCTCCTCTAGTAAACTGGCAAAGATTGGAGATAATACCTACAGTTGACAAAGACATGGGAAAAGAAGATGGTCCGCATGCAGCTTGAGCTAGCTCCTGGAGGTTGTGTCAGCCACGCTTGTGGAAATTAGCATAGGCATGAGAATATTTAGTTTAATGACTTAATAGAAAGTAAAAAGTATATTGGCAAACAAGCTAGCTGCATGATAGATACCACATTGAACATGCATGCAGTCCTACAGTGATTGAACATGCATGCAGTTCTACAGTGATTGCACATGCAGTTAGTCACACTGATTGAGCATGCATACAGTCTCACAGTGATTGAACATACATGCAGTCTCACAGTGATTGAACATGCATGCAGTCTCACAGTGATTGAACATGCTTACAATCACACAGTGATTGTAAGTGAACATGCATGTAGTCCCATAGTGATTGAACACGCATGTAGTCCCACAGTGATTGAACATGCTTACAATCACACAGTGACTGAACATGCATGTAGTCCCACAGTGATTGGACATGCATGTAGTCACACAGTGACTGAACATGCATGTAGTCCCACAGTGATTGGACATGCATGTAGTCACACAGTGATTGAACATGCATGCAGTCCTACAGTGACTGAACATGCATGTAGTCCCACAGTGATTGGACATGCATGTAGTCACACAGTGACTGAACATGCATGTAGTCCCACAGTGATTGGACATGCATGTAGTAACACAGTGATTGAACATGCATGCAGTCCTACAGTGACTGAACATGCATGTAGTCCCACAGTGATTGGACATGCATGTAGTCACACAGTGATTGAATATGCATGTAGTCCTACAGTGATTGGACATACATGCAGTCACACACAGTGATTGGACATGCATGTAGACATGCACATAGTGAAAGTGCTGAGCTGGACATTTGTTTGGCCTCCATGATTCAGCTTTGTCTCCTTTCTCCACTCTTTGTGTCCTACTCCATTACAGACCACATCAAACAGGTTCCCTGGTCCTCTGGTTTCACTTGGATGAGGCAGATAAAAAGCATTAGCAAAAGACAGATGGCTTCTTCAGAGTGTGACTCTGGACCTGCAGCCCACTCACCTTGCTGGACTGTAACTCGGAAGGAAGCAGGTATAACCGCACCTCCTTCAAGAAGATTCTCTCCTCTCCTCTTCCCAAGCTCAGTCAGAATTAGGGACAGTAATGGCCTCAGAGTCACTAACCATGCTACCATCACATTCCTTAAAGCCCACACTGTCTTCAACCGTCCATTTCAAGGAAAGTGTCTATTTCCAACAATTCTATCTCCCGATCATGCTGCCACCAGAATCAGGTTTCTCTGCTAGACTGTAAAACACTGTATGGGTTTGCCATAAATAGTCAATACCCTGGTGAGGAAAATGTAAATTGTTTCTTAGTGAAGAGGTTAACCTCTGCCCCAAACCCTGTGTGTGATCTCTCAGGCCTGACCACAGGCAATTACAGAGCACATGGGAAAAATCTGCCCTCCCACACCAGACTTGGGATGCAGCCAAGGTTCTGAACTCTCAGACAGGAGTCATGGTCAAGGACGCAGGTCAAGTTGTACTGGCCAGCATCTACCTTCTTGACTCATGCACCTCTATAGTGGGTTAGGGTGGCTCCACCCACAGAGGCCTTTCCCAGTTACCCGCAGGAGGCATGCCAGAGATCCCTTTCTCCAGGCTAACCCAGTACTCAGCTTTTCCTACCTGCATCTTCTTTCTGGCCCTTCAGATCCTAAAAAAACGCCAGAATGTCTAGCTTAGGCTGGACCCACTGAACCACGAAATAGGTCCACGGGAAGCCCGAGCTTTCCTTTGGCTCATGTCTTGCTTATTCCGTAGGAGGAATTTGAGGACTGCAACTTTTACCAGGGGGCTCACCTCTTTTCAGTGGCATTTAGGTTTTTAAATTCTTTGTTACAGGGACCAGTAGGTAGGTGCACATCCGCGTACAGAACAGCTTCAAGTTACTGAAATACTCATGTTCAGGAAACCTTCACTTCAGTCAGGTATAAAGATACCTTGAGAAGACAGGAGTCTCTGGGGCAGATGCAGACTATGCCTTGGCAAAAGGAGTGGATTATTCAATAACTTTACCTCACTGTGCCAGAAGAATTGGGTTGGGTTTCTTTTGCTTTTGCTTTTGGTTTTTGTTTTTTTGGGGGGGAGGGAATTTTTTTTTAAACCTCAGAGTTTTTTTTGTAGTTGGTGTGTGCGTGTGTGTTTGTGTCTAGTGTGCACACATGTGTGTCCAGGTGCGCACCCCATGGGTATGCATGCAGAAACCAGAGGGAGGCAGTTCTAGCTCTCCCCACCCTGAATCTGGAGCTAGGCTGGTAGCGGCAAGCCTTAACAATCCTCCTATCCCTGTCCCTGACAGTACTAGGGGTTACAGCTTGCACCATTGCGTCTGGTTTTCAAACTCAGCTCTTCATGCTTGAACAGCAAAAGATCTTACTCACTGAGCCATCTTCCCAGCCCCCTATGGCTTATCACCATTACCACCATCATCGCCACCACCATCATCATCACCACCATCACTGTCACTGCAGCCGTCGTCATCATCAGATTTTATCTGTTTACGTGGGAGAGGGGAGGGTGGCATGTGCCACAACATGCATGTGTGGGTCAAAGGACAGCTTGCTGGAGTCGGTTCTCTCCTTCCTTCAGGTGGGGCTCAGGGATCAAACTCAGGTCTTCAGACTGGACAGCAACTGTTCTTACCTGCTGAGCCATGTGGCCACCCACCTTGATTTTTTTAAATGATGTTTGTTTCCAATGGTCTTCATAGAAGCCAGAAACATTCCTTCTTTGATGACGTTCTATTTGTAGTTTTCAGGCCATGTGAAATATTTTGAAGATGGTTCTCAAAGTTTGAAAGCCAGTGTTTTTCTTTTAAGACACTGAAGTGCTGTCCTTACCTGGCGGGGGTGGGGTGGGGTACTGTGAACATCACGGTGGTCTTCCCACTCCGAGGCTCACCCCATTGAATTCCAGATCTGATACGTCTGCAATTTCCCCAAACTCCGGCATTGGGACTACATCATTTGTGGCACCGGGGACAGTATCCTCACCTTCCTCCGTGTATTTTGTTGTTTACCTTAGAAAATTTTGTGTGGTGCTTTGTTATTTTTCAAAAATAAGATGTTGAGCAGTGTGGCACATGTCTGTCATCCCAACTCTTGGGGAACAGGGAGATTGCCAGCCATCTCAAAAATATCAGAGTCAGGTCATCTCGGAAAAAAAAAAATCGCATTGAAATGTGTGTATACATTGAGCAAGGCTTTGAACATGTATGATTTAATATTTCTAAGGGAAACAAAAGCAACGGAGCCCACGGGTGGACGCCATGTTACATGTGGAGATAGTACACAGGGAAACAGGGTCCTAGCCGTGGACTGCTCTGGTCAGGGCACATGCACGCTTTGATAAGCGCTGCCTGATTTCTCTCTGCAGAGGTAAGACTGCTTACCCTCCCTCTGTCCCCTCTGTCATGAGCGCTGTCATGGACCAGGCAGAATGGTATTGTGGTTTTGCCGATCAGATGGAGGACGGCCTCTAAATGTAGCTGTACTCTGTACTCCATGCAAGCATTGAATCATATGTTTAAAAAAAGAAAGCTCTTTAAATACTAATACAAAACATTCTCCCAGAAACCACAAGTAAAGAAAGCAGAGGGTAAAATTAGCTCGGCGTGCTGACATTTGTGCCTAAGGAAGGGAAAACATTTTGTCCCCATATCTATTTATAACTGTACAGAATAGCCTCAGAGTAAGACACTGGAAGGGAAGGCCTCAATCTTTGCGGAGCCTGGCACTGTGGGGAAGACAGCGTTTCTGTCACACTGTTCTGTGTCTGGTGACTGCTTTACATAGTTCCCTAAAATCAGCATTAAAAAAATAAGAATAATTTTGAAAATTAAAGTACTGAAAATATTCATAAATCATTACAGACGAATGAATATTTAATGACATGAGGAACATTGATATGAACTTCTAGGAGAAAATAACAGCTTATTTAAAAAATTGTCCACATAATCCAAAGCTAGCAACCGTACACTCATAGGAAAAGCATGCTGGCAAGGTAGACCCAAGAGCTTTAATGATTATCTCTGGGTAGCAGAATTCCTTTGCGAGCCTCTCCTCGCTTTCCGAATGTTCTGCTTTTAAAATATTACTTTGAGTGCCAGCTTTGAGAAGCTCCCCCAAATCACTGGGGAGGTGGCTCGACAGCAGGGTGCTTGCTTGGTAGGCCCAAGGTTCCGGGTTCAATCCTTAACACTGGAAGATACTACAAAAGAGACATGTCCTCACATCTGTTTATAAACGTGCAGAAAAGCTCCGACAGAGTAGCATAAATAATCTCCATAGTACTTGCTTCAAATAAAAGAAGCAGGGCCGGTGAGAATGCTCAGCAGGTGAGGTCACTTGGTCACCATGCTTGACAACCTGAGTTCAAACTACAGGTCCCACATGGTCAAGGAGAGACTCACATCTTATAAGTTGTACACACACACACACACACACACACACACACACACACAAACACACACCACCACCATCACCACAAAGAAAGACACACACATAAATAACGTAATAAAAAATTTCAATAGAAGCCACAGAAGAGTGTTTATTGCCAATTCCACACATGCTCATGAAATGGAAAAGTTGTGTGTTGCTATGAAGCCAGAAAAGCTGCTAGTTAGATGTGTACCGGAGGTGGGTTAGGATTGGAAAGAGGCATTCAGTCATGTTCTGGACTGCTAGAGATATTTGTGCCTTCTATACTTGAGTAAGCACTTTATATACATTTTTCTTTTCAAAGTATTTTTTGAAGAATTTGTGCCCGTACACATACATGATAAAAGTATTATGAGAGCTATACAAGCATCTTAAATATCATACTGAGATCAGACAAGAGCAAAGAGATGACTCTGGCTTCAGACAGGTCTGGGTTTGGAATCCAGTCCTGCTGTTTATTAGCATGGTGAATAAGGGCGAGCTGTTAACCTCCCTAGCTCTGCTTCCTCATCTGTAAAACAGGGTGCGACAACAGTTCTCCCTCACAGGAACATTGTAAGACTGGGGTATGTGATATGCTTTAAAGCATCTATGCGTTACATAAGTAAGTGTTCAATTCAAGTTCCTTCTGCTAAAGGAAAACACAAGAAAATCTCTTTGTTGACTCAACACATGAACTGCTCATCTGTGTGCACCGCCTTGCACAAACATGGACCCATGTGGAGTGCTTAAGTCTTCACAAATGCCTCCACAGCCCCGGGCCCAGTTTATTTACCAGGAGCCAAACAAAAAGTGTTGTCAAAGCCAGAACTTAAAAAACAATAAGGCAACATTTAGACCAAAATATATTAATGCATGCAAGATTTTCTCAAGTATAGTGGCTCATACCAGGATTTGGGAGGCTGGAACAGGAGGATCATCTTGCATCTGAAGCCAGCTTGGGATCTATAGTGAGTTCAGGCCTCGGTTAGACAGTGAGCTTACATCTTTCGTAAAAATCCAAAAGATATGTACATTTGGATTCGCACAAACATTTTTACAAAGTTTCCAATGGAATTTTCAGAAACCTGCACTGGTAACCAGTATTTTACACAACCCTTTAGAATCAAAGATGGGAAACCCGGAAAGTACATCGGAAAACAGACTAATTTACAGATGCAATGGTCTTCCCTCTGTGGGGTGTCCATACCAACCAGTACAATCAATGACTTTGTGTGTGTGTGTGTGTGTGTGTGTGTGTGTGTGTCTGTGTCTGTCTGTGTGTCTCTGAGTGTGTGTTTGTGTGTCTGCACACATGTGTATGGTATATTTGTGAGTGTATACACATCTGTGGAGGGGGCCATGCCTGTGAGCATATGAAGGTTAAGAAGAGAACATCAGATCTCTCAGAGTTGGAGTTCTGGGTGTTTGCAGGATGCCTGGATTGTTACCTGTGTCCTGGGATGCAAACCCCAGTCTTCATGATTGCCCAACAAGCATTCACAACTCCTGATCCGTTTCTCCAGGCCTGATAGCACAGTTTGTAAGGGAAACTATTTGAGGGAAAATTCAAAATTCTCCGAAAGAGCAGGACAAAGATCTTTCACACTCACTGTTTACAATTTAAATTTTTCATCACTAAATAAAAGTAGCTTACTTCTCTGGGATAAAGAGTCAGTAGCTGTACATAATAGAATCATATCAATCTCATGCCAGTCAGGAACATTAATGACTTAGGGTTTCTATTGCTGTGACAAAAAAACTATGACCAAAAAGAAAGTTGGAGAGGAAACGGTTTATTCAGCTTACATTTCCATGTTGCTGTTCATCGTTGAAGGAAGTCAGAACAGAACCTCAAACAGAGAAGGTACCTGGAGGCAGAAGCTGATGCAGAAGCCACAGATGGGTGCTACTCACTGGCTTGCTAACCATGGCTTGCTCAGCCTGTATTCTTATAGAACCCAGATTACCAGCCTTGGGAGGGCCCCACCCACAGTGGGTTGAGCCCTCCCCCCTTGAATCATTAACTAAGAAAATGCCTTACAGGCTTGCCTACAGCCAGATCTTATGGAGGTATCTTCTGAATTGAGTTTGTCTCCTTCTGGATAACTCTAGATTGTGAGTCAAGTTGATATAAGACTAGCCAACACAATTAACAAGGTCATGCACACACACACACACACACACACACACACACACACACACACACTGTATTTTCCATTCACCAATCACTATTCTAAGTGTCTTTCCTACATAGAATAACTTAATGAATTACTTAGCACCTCTCCTGCTATGCCCACTCCAGTGAAGTCTGCCTGTCAGGGTCGAAAGGCCTCAGCCTCCTGGAACCTTGACATTCTCATAGCCCCTATACTCAAACCATGTCCCCGAGTTAGTGTGGTGTATGCTTTCTTTCAGTATTGTTTTATTATAAGTGCCTTTAAAGATTGACATAGGTAAGCCTCCACCAGAGTTCCAACTTCCTAGAAAAATCCTTGAAGTCAAAGAGCTAGGAATTCAGTAAGAACGTTACCTAATATTCAAAGTCACTTCTAGTAGAGACTAATAAGGCATTACAAAGAACAGAGCTAGAATAGCTCAGGGCTAGAGAGCATAGTGATTACTTAGGACAAAGGGAATACAAAATGGCCTAGCAAATAGGTGGGTTAACCATGAAAGAGTTAGGGAATCCCTCTGGGACAGGTTTCTTCACTAACCAAAGGAACAGCATAATCAGGTATTTGCATAATCAGGTATTTACTAAGAACCCCTGGTGGTGGGTTTAACAATAGACTAGCATTACACCTGTCCCCTTTCTAAGTGGTAAATTTGGCCTGGTCCCCACCATCTTTTCATGTATGCATTCCTTTTGTTTTGTGTCACTGTAACTCAGTGGATGTGTTTGCCTGGCTTTTCTTGTTTTTCTTCTGTATAAAAAAGTCTGGTGTCCATTTGGACAACACACTCAAATTCAACACACTCTCTCGAGTCCTGTCTGTTTGTCACTCGCTGACTCTATGCCCATCAGTCTGAGACCTTGATTCGCACGGATTGAGGAGGGCCCACTGAGCCCCCAGTCTGTGGCACTCTACTTTATAGATCAGAACCAAGGAACAGAGAGATGGAGTAACTTTCTGAAGTTGTACAGATGTTAAATGGCTGGGCTCCTGTAGGTTCTCGCTACCAGGATTTTAACCCAAGATAACTGAAGTAAACCCAGGGCAAACAGCGCTAACCTACTGTGATGGTTTGTATATTCTTGGACCGGGGAGTGGCACCATTTGGAGTTGTGGCCTTGTTGGAATAGGTGTGACCTGGTTGGAGTAGGTGTGTCACTGTGGGTGTGGGCTTAAGACTCTCACCCCAGTTGCCTGGAAGTCAGTCTTCCACTAGCAGCCTTTGGATGAAGACATAGAACTCTCAGCTCTGCCTGTGCCATGCCTGCCTGGATACTGCCATGCTCCTACCTTGATGATAATGAACTGAACCTCTGAACCTGTAAGTCAGCCCCCAATTAAAAGTTGTTTTTTATAAGACTTGCCTTGGTCATGGTGTCTTTTCACAGCAGTAAAACCCTAAGACACCTACCTCTCTGAACATCTCCAAAACCCAGCAGCTCTGTCTTCACATGGGAGCATCAAATAACTTCACACTGACAGATGTTCTACAAAAATACCTGAGGTAAATTCCTCAACACTCTGCAGGCACCAAAGGTGAGAGAAGTGTGAAAAGCTGTCACACGCTAGAAGAGGATACACAAAGAGTGAATGTGTTGAGGTACGATGAATTTAAGAATACAAATATGAGAGAGGGCCTAAGCCATGAATCTGGAGCTCAATGAACATCAATCAGTATCCGAACTGTTCTTTAGCTGTAACAAATGCCCCTGGTAGATAAGCCATCAATTAAGAGAGAAGCTAGAAGGGTTCTCTGCACTCTTTGAACTCTTCTTGTAAGCCTTAAACTATTTGAACATGGCTCTTGGAGGAGACCCTATACCCACCACTTACCTAACCAGCATAATGCCTCTGTACACTCTAAATATTAGGCAACAGTTAAAAAAATACAATGACCAACTAACTTTGTTTTTACTTTCTGTGTCCATCTATCCTTTCAGTGTTTCTTAGTGAGCTGTCCTGTAGATGGACAGCCAGCATGGGATAATACAGAGGAAGCCAAGTGGGAGAATTCCCTTTCTACGGCAATCAGTCTAACTCCTACACAAGGGTGAATTTACCTTCTTATTCGGAGAAAGTCTCCTGGAAGATCCTTGTCCTGAAAGGAGTAAAAATCAAGTGATATGTCTATCTCCTTAAAAAACAACAACAACAACACACATTTTTTGAGACTAGCATATAATTTTATCAATTTCCTCCTCTCCCCCTCCCTCCCTTACTCAACTCTTTTTAATTTTTGTTGTTGTGTGTGCACATTCATAAATATAAAAATACAACCTGCTCAGTCTGTATAATGTTTCTTGTATGTATATTTTCAGAACTGATTCCTTGGGGTTATATCATCAGTCGGTGTACCTTTCCCTAGGGAAAGCAATATCTCTTGCCCTCAGCATTCTTTAGTTGCCTATACTTGTGTAGGGTTGAGACCTCTTGACTTTTCCCCTCTCCCACTATAGCATGTGTATAGGAGTCCTCCTTGTTCGGTATATGTGTAGGTGGCCATGTTAGTGAGACACTGGTCTAGCTTCTTCTGACATTTCTAGGAGATACAATCTCACAGCAAACTTCCTGTTCTTCCAGTTCTTGAAATATTTCCATTTCCTTTTCGAAAATGATCCTACAGCCTTAGGAACAGGAGATGTGTTGTAGAGGTACCATTTGGGACTGGGCTTCACAGCTCTGCATTTTGACTGGTTGTGGTTTTCTGTAATGGTTTCCATTTGTTGTAAAGAGAAGGATAAATATTTAGAATGTAGTTAGGGATTAAGTTGGCTTAGTACAGAGGTGGTTGTAGGTTCTCCTCTAACCATGACTTCACCAGGCTTGGGTAGCTGGCTAGGTTTCCAGTACAAGGAATGCTTTTTCTATTGTTGAATGTGCCTTCAGTCCAAATAAACATGCATCTCCTTTTTAACTGAAGAGAATGTGACTGGTGTCCTTACACTAACCAGGAGATTTTGCAAAGATAGATACAGACATTGTTCAGTGGCGTTTCCATAGCTCCTGACCATCACACTGTCAACCACATAAATCAGAGCTGTTATGTCTTCCCAGGCTCTGAGGACAGCTGTGGGGTTTTATTTCCTGAGATCACTGACATTTCTGAAAGCCAAATGAATGCCCTTTGAGATGCTGACAGCAGGAACTCAGCTAGGTCATGGAAAAGCCCAACTAGAAAAAGGCTTCACTAGCTGGGCAGTGGTGGCACACGCCTTTAATCCCAGCACTTGGGAGGCAGAGGCAGGCAGATTTCTGAGTTTGAGGCCAGTCTGGTCTACAAAGTGAGTTCCAGGACAGCCAGGGCTATACAGAGAAACCCTGTCTCAACCACCCCCCCCAAAAAAAAACAATAAAAAAAAAAGAAAAGCCGGGCGGTGGTGGCGCACGCCTTTAATCCCAGCACTCAGGAGGCAGAGGCAGGTGGATTTTTGAGTTCGAGGCCAGCCTGGTCTACAAAGTGAGTTCCAGGACAGCCAGGGCTACACAGAGAAACCCTGTCTCAAAAAACCAAAAACCAGAAAGAAAGAAAGAAAGAAAGAGAGAGAGAGAGAGAGAGAGAGAGAGAGAGAGAGAGAGAGAGAGAGAAAGAAAGAAAGAAAGAAAGAAAGAAAGAAAGAAAGAAAGAAAGAAAAGAAAAAGGCTTCACTATGCAGGAGACACCTGAGGAGTAGAGAAGAGTCGGAAGAGCAATGGACTTTGCGGGTAAAGCAAGCAACAGTCACTGGCAAATGTTTTGAGGCAAGAGAGTGTGAATGAACTTAGTTTTGTAGAAATGCAATCAGCCTTAAACCAGGAGTAGTGTGAGTCCCTGGGAAGGGTAAGTAATGGGGCTGCGGAAGGATTATCTTAAGTGAGCATCAGGATGTGGCTCAGAAAAGGGAATTTAATTATGAATAAATCACTTATGCCCTAAAACATTAAGTGTATGCATAAGGACATACTATAGATGGGCCTGCCTTAGGGTGACACATTGCAGACGCTGACTTTTGAGGACCTAGTGTCTCAGTAAACCTGTATCAATGATAAAGGCACACATATATTGAGATTTAGGCACATCAGAAATTACCATACATCAGGGGAAATGAATAAGTTGCAGTAACACTACCAACATGGATGGATCTTAAAAACGGTGGGCAAGTTGGGGAAGAATACATAGGCATGATTCAATTTATCGCAGGTTCAAAAGCAGACATGACTAAATAATACATTTTCTATTGGTATATAGGTGGTGGCATCTGATAAGGACAAAAAAGGAATTGGTTGATCTAAAATTTTGGTGGCAGTTAACTGAAGAGAAAGAAAGGACAAGAAGGGCAAGAAAAGAACTGTGATGTCATTGAAACACCGTTTCCCTAGACAAACAGCAGCTAATTGCTTGGTGATAACTATCACAGGGACATGCACATGTTGTATGTATGATACATTTCAGAAAGTTTATAAAAAGATATATATTTTTTTGAAAATGAGGGTTTTTTTTTTTCCTTTTTAAAGAAACCTAGTTTAGGGGAATAATATCCTGAGACTACTAACTATGTCACCTCAGACAATTGTCCCTGAGGTAATGCCCGATTGTTACCTATAAAACTGGCAAGACTCAGCCTCATAGTTAATAACTTTTTGTGTATTTGCAAGTCTGGACTTCAAAATCAGGGCCAGTAAGCTAGGTGCTTAACCCTCATAATATTCATTTCCTATTCTTATCTCCCCAAGTTCCCCCCCTCCACCCTGGTGTGTGTGTGTATGTGTGTGGTCTATCACCTGGTTAGCCTTATCAACTTGACATTATCTAGAATTATTTGGGAAGAGAATCTAAAAGGATACATTGTTTAAATCAGACTGGCTTGTGGACGTGTCTGTGAGGGATTGTCTTGACTGTTAATTGATGTAGGAGGACTCAGCCCACTATGGGCAACCCCATGCCCTAGGCAGGTGGTCCTGAACTATATATAAATACTAGCTGAGCATACACCTGCCTGACAGCTGACCAGCAGCACCCTTCGTGCTTCCTGCTGTGTTTCCTTTGTTATAAAGTAAATTTCTTGGTCAAAGGTAATGATGTATGAAGTCAAACAGGCCTACCTTTGAGTTTTGCTTTAATTTCCTTTAATAGTAACCTGGAATTGTAGGCCAAATAAGCCCTTTCTCCCACAAACTTTTGGTCATGGATGAAGAAACACTGAAACAGAAATGAAACTAGAAAAGTAGATAACCTATATGTGTATATGTATATGTAGTTATGTGTGTGATGTATGTATATATGCATATGGTACATGTATGTGGTATGTGTGTGTCTGTATGCACATTCATGTGAGTATGGGTGTGTGCATGCCAAAACACATGTGGCAGTCACAAGACTACCTTGGAGGTCAGCCTTTGTTTTCTACCTGGTTTGAGATGGGTATCATCTTTGTTGCTCTTTATTGCATATACCCAGTTAGCCGGCCCACAAAATTCAGAGCATTCTCCTGTCTCTGTCTCTCGTCTTGCTGTAGGAGCACTGAGCTCAGCTATTCCATGGGTTCTGGGAATTTGAATTTGTTCGGCAAGTACTTTATCTGTTGAGCTGTCTCCTGGACGCCTAACAGCATTTCTGTGCTTCCCTCTCAAGAACATTGAAGTTGAAGTAATGTGAAAATATTAACAATATCTGGGTCACAGTCAGTCAACGCTAGCTCTCTCCGTTTGCTGTTGTTTTCATTTTTAAGTTGGATTTCATGGTGGCATTTCCATACAGAAATATCAATATAGTCTGTTCTTCATCCATTAGTTTTATTATTAGAGCAGATATTAACAAAAAGCCAATTCCTGATCTGTCTTCTCTCTTATAACAGGAATAAAAAAATGAAAGTCTGATCTACATTGTAGTAGGACCCAAAGGTGTTGATGTCCCCGTGACAGCAGACAGCTGCACCACTACCATATTTCACCATTTTAAAAATGCACATTTTGTGACATTTTAGTGTTTACAAAATTGAAATTTCATCTTTAAAAAAAATCAATGTGCAACTTAACGTTGTTGGGCTTTCCTTCTAGAAACCTATTAAAAATGAAGCTGTGTCTTGGAACTGATTGTGCCTCAGGATTGAGGAAGTAAAATAATTATTATGCTGTTGTCATAGCATGCACGACTGTTTAAAGACAAGAATAGCTAAGCTTCTAGGGACTGGAGTCCAGAATGTGGTGGGTTTTTGTCTTTGGTTTTTGTATTCCAGCAAATCTGTCACAATGATCATAATCTTTAAGAGGTTTGGAAGTTCCATTATACCCTTTATATCTCAGTGCCCCTGCAGCCTTAGATACAAGGAAGTCAGGTTGCTTTGGCCCCAATTTGCCGGCTCTAACCCCTCAATGCAGCGCCTGGGGACTTTAGCATGCGGGCATAATACAAATGCTGTTCACGCATGCACGCACACAGCCCCAACTCTGAATCTCCTAGTTACTTCTGGGAGTCCTCTCCACTCAGGATTAACCCTTCCATGGCCATTAACCCTTTCAGGTCTCTTCTCTAGGCAGATAAACACCCTGTACTCAGCCACTTAAAGACTCCTGCTGCCACTATGAACCCTGCCCTGATAAAACTCCAGCCCCCTGGTAGTCCCAGCCCCTAGATCTAAAACTCTTTTTTTTTTTTAACTAATGGGTCATACATATAGAAACATGCCACTAGCTCCCTTGAATGCCTCTGGCCCTCTGCAGGCATCCCAGCAGCGTGTACTGTGCCTCCGCTGGAAAGGCACGCCAGTCAGGCGAAGTGGAGGTTAGAGAGGATAGTGAGAACCCACTAGCAATTACAGCATGTCCAACCCCCTGCTCCCTTCTAAGGCGTCCTCTGAATTTCAAGATCTTAAGTAGAGAAACATGTCTCACTCAGTTTTTTTTCCTTGGCATGGGCAGACCACCGATATCTACCCACATCTAATAAAGCAAATCTTTCTGACTCACAGGCCAGCTTTATCCACGGCCTTCTGGTATTATCCCTGGAGCTTATTTTCACAATACTATCTGTCCTTTCCTAGTATGTAAAGAGGAAACTCGGGTCAAAACTGGGTATGCAGAATCTCTAGTTGAGGGTATTTCTTTACATTTATATTCAAGAATTTTTATAATAAAATATGGAGGTTTCTATATATGACAGAATTTTTTTCTTTAAAGTTTCATTTACTTTTTACATTTGGAGGGACTTTTATAAACCCATCCCTCTTACTGGGTAAATACTTCAAAGTTTTTTCCTTTAATAAATGTAGGTCATTAGCAGCTTCAACTTTATTATAAACAAAAGATAAGAAAACCACAAGTTCCTGAATTGATTTTGTCGTTGCCAAAACAGATTTTAAAAGCATGGTTTCTGAGGAGCCATTTTGTGTCTTTTTATATCATATAGGTTACTTCACTTTGGAATCTTTATACCTTAAAAGAATGGCTTTTGGAAACAACTGATTAGGGTCCCTGTAAATTAAATGAAGTTTTGTTTAATAGATTTGTTTCAAAATGTAAATGTTTTCAACTTGGTTAAACATAAGCCTAATAAAACAAACTGTTCCATTATTCCACTTATTTATCTAGGTTTAGATTATAAGGTGAGAACACTCCAGCTAGTAGCCCTCCTTTGAGACGTGCCATGTCTTGATATGGGATCTGGAAACCGAGGGTTAGAAATGGGCCAGCTCAGTTTTGATATGAGGGGAAAAAAACCTGCATCAAATAGAATCAAAGCTAACAAAGAATTCATGGTTTTAATCGAAGAGCCAGGAAACGTATGTACAAGGAAATGGACAGCAAAAGGAGAGTGGTCAAAACAGTCCAAAGAAAGAATATCAAATGGCAGTTTAGACCCAGTAATTTAAAATATCAGTTCTAAATGATCAATGTGCGGTCCACATTAGCTACTTAATCCAGGGATTTAAAATTAAAAAACTGTTAATTATCAGTTAGTAATGAGCAGAGTATGGTCAAAGTCTGGACATATTCTTGAAACCATGGGAGTTTGAAAAGGCAAAGGAGGGAAAGCTTAACTAGGAACAGTGACATTTGGGGACATGTTGCTATGCTTTTCCTTTTCAGACCTTCATCCATACGGCCAAATCCCACACCAGCCTTCATATTCCCAATAAGGACAACTATTATTTTAAATACGTTATTTATTTTATAATTTTATATACATATATATCCATAATGTGATTTATAATTACCTCTGAGGTCATACAATAATAAGCACTACCTGGTTGTGAGAAAGGGTTATTAAATACAAACTTGAAAGGGGGCTGAAGTTGCCTTGGATGTAGATACACAGACAAGAATATAGCAAATTCCTGAAGTGAGTAGAGGGTTGTGTTGTATTGTGTTCCACCGTATAAAGCTTGCAAGGATGACTAGAACATCCAAGAAGATCAACCAGACGAGGATCTATATGACACCTGACTCATGCCCTCCCTGGGTTAACATCCTGATTCCTCTGCCTATGAGTTACACATGCTGGATGAGTTGAGAAACGTACTGGGTTGCCCTTTCTTTTTTTTTTTTTTTAGATTTATTTTATTTATTATATGTAAATATACTGTAGCTGTCTTCAGACACTCCAGAAGAGGGCGCCAGATCTCGTTACGGATGGTTGTGAGCCACCATGTGGATG
>CACVCL010019992.1:85000-93218 GCA_902729485.2 Mus minutoides | reverse complement strand
TATATATATATATATATATATATATATAATAAAAGTCTCATGTCACCATGTGTAGAATTAAAATATAATAATAAAAAACAAGAAGCATGTATTCAGAATTAATCTGAGCTACCATCACAAACATGTTCAATATAACAAAATGACCTTCAGAATTATGTGTAAATATAGCGTAAGACATAAAATTTTAACTTTTCCATTATTTCAACACTTTTCCATTACCTTGAAAGCTTCAGACTGTTAGCAATATTATTTGCATGAAATTCTAAATGCATAGTTTAAAAAGGTAAAGATAATGCATGTACCTATCACATACATACAATATGTAAATATTAACCTGATTTTTTAAAAAAAAATATTATTGTATTATCAGGAAAATTTATGAAATTAAAAAGACCTTGTGAGTAACTACATAGCCAATAAAATCTATAACAAATATACTGTATTAAACTCTCACTGAACTATTACTGAATATCTTTGCAATACAATGGTAGTCTCCCTAAAAACTGACATACTGTTTAGAATTCGGTCTCTTAGTTTTTTGTTTTTTTTTTTTTTCCACAATTACAAATATATCTGGTTTCAGGTATTAGATAATTTAAAACATGCTATAAGAAGACAGAGCATATGGCAATAGAGGCAGAATATTTAGAATATTGTGTTTTGAGGAGCTAACACACAAGGGGGCTTTGTCTCGGTTCCCAGAATAGACACTTGTTATGTGAGGGTGGAGCATAAGTGTATTGTTTTCTTGTTTTAAAGATTTATTTACTTAATGTATATGAATACCCCATCTTCAGACACACCAGAAGAGGGCATCAGATCCCATTAATGATGATTGTGAGCCACCATGTGGTTATTGGGTGTCTTAGTCAGGGTTTCTATTCCTGTACAAACATCATGACCGAGAAGCAAGTTGGGGAGGAAAGGGTTTATTCAGCTTACAATTCCACATTGCTGTTCATCACCAAAGGAAGTCAGGACTGGAACCCAAGCAGGTCAGGAAGCAGGAGCTGATGCAAAGGCCATGAAAGGATGTTCCTTACTGGCTTGCTTCCCTTGGCTTTCTCAGCTTGCTCTCTTATAGAACCCAAGACTACCAGCCCAGGGATGGCACTACCCACAAGGGTCCCTTCCCCCTTGATCCCTTAGGTGGAAAAACAATATGAACTAACCAGTACCCCTAGAAGATGGCCTAGTCAGCCGTCAATGGGAAGAGAGGCCCCTTGGTCTTTCAAACTTTATATGCCCCAGTACAGGGGAATGCCAGGACCAAGAAGTGGGAGTGGGCGGGTAGGGGAGCAAGGTGGGGCGAGGGTATAGGGAACTTTCAGGATAGCATTTGAAATGTAAATAAAGTAAATATCAAATCAAGAGAGAGAGGGGGGGGGGGGGAGAAAATGAATGCCTTACAGCCGGATCTCATGGAGACATTTCCTCACCTGAAGCTCCTTTCTCTTCGATAACTCCAGCTTGTGTCAAGGTGACACAAAGACAGCCAGTACACTGGGATTTGAACTCAGGATCTCTGGAAGAGCAGCCACTGCTCTTAACTGCTGAGCCATCTGTCCAGCCCCAACTGGTGCATTATTTTCAGAGGAGGGAACTACTGAATAACTGGCAATTCCCACCAATTGGTTACACCCACCCTGGAATGCAGAGGGGGATTTCTGTTACACTAGAAAGGAGCCAGATACAGGGCTAAAGGGAAATGATCTGTCACGGAGAAGTACTTCATCCCCTGCCAGTTTCTTAGGCTAACGCTACCTTCCATCTCTGAAGTGAGCCAGCGAGCACAACGCGATTTCAGAAGGCATTTACAGAAATGTCCATATTATTTTTTCTTACTTATTTAGTTTTCTCTAATAAAAGTCAGAACTTAAAGGTCAACACCACTGCTTCAAGGAATATAGAGGGAAAAAATATACAACAAAAATAAGTTAGTTTGTCATTACTTGGCCTCCAAAACGCAATCTTATAAATCAACAGTCCATACAATAGATTGAAACTGTAAGCATATTTTATTTGCAAATATCAGACTGTGCTGAGAGGTGAGTATTTTTTTTCTAATGACTCAGTCTGGACTTTGATTGTACTAATGACAAGGCCTGAGGGGGAAAGCAAGGAGCTATAAACCATCCACTGAGGAAGGAAAAAAAACAGTATCAACAGCGCCCCCACCTGATACCTGGGTCTGTGACCAGAAAAAAATAAATCTAAAGAGAAAGGAACAAAATGGATGCTGATGCATTTTTGTCTTCGTTTTCAAAAGCAAAATAAATTGACATTATGAAATTGGCAGAACTAAGGTGAGCTCAGCTCACTTGGTAGACGTGAGTCTAGAAAGCAAGGCTGAGTTTAATTATAAGGAAATGATGCTCATCTTTATACTCCTGGATCTACATCTGTTCATTTAAAACTCACCAGAAAGGCAGAGGAAGATTGCAGAAACAATAACCCAAACACAGCAAGCTTCCTCTCCTTTTCTCACACACAAAAATAAGTCATGAGGCACAAAAGCAAATGAATGCAGCTGTATGTAAGATAATTGTTGTTTGTTTCTACTTAATGATAGGCAAAGTTTCTGTTTAGCAAAAATTTAATCGCAAATGATTAATGGCTTTCAACGACTTATGTAAGTACTACTTTAAGAACAACGTGTGTATGCACACAGGTCTTCAAATCTCTGGTTTCCTTCCTGCTGCTGTGATAGAACAGGCTTGCCCAAAGCGGTTTGGGGGAAGAGTGCTTGTTTTGCTTACACATCCAGGTCATGGTTGCTGAAGGAACTCAGGGCAGGAGCTAAAATGAGGGCATAAGCAGAAATCATGGAGGAACACTGCTTGCTGGTTCTCTCCTAGACACATATACAGCGAGTTGTTTTCCCCCCAGGACCCCCTAACTAGGCAATGGTGCCACCCACAGTGGTATGGGACCTTCTATGTCAATCAATACCCTGGTCAGTCCCCCACAGACATACCCACAGGCCAATATGATCTAAGCAATTCCTCAGTCTAGGTTTTACTCTTACATGATCTAAGCTGTGCCAAGTTTACAGTCAAAGCTAAATGTAAAGTGGTATAAAGTGGTTCCTATCTTATTTTATATCCAATTCTTTCCATTATTCCTTCCCTTGTCTAAGTCTTTATAGATACAGAGCTGAAATAAAAGGTTTCAGTTCTACTCCAATTATGAAAAGCTGACAATATGATAACATGGATGAATGAATTATTATTTTACACGGTTACTTTTCAGAATGAGTTTATTTTATTGAGACATGGACAGAGACGCCTGGGCTAATCTCAGACTCAGTAGCCCCTGCCCTGGCCTCTCAAATTGCATGACACCAAATTCAGGGAAAATTTCTATTTGTGATTACTTCTTCCTGAAATAGTCAAACTGTTAAATGCTAGATAGGCAGTTTTTGAAACAGGTTCTATTCCCATTTTGTGAATGATCTTATCCCTTAAATAAATATTAACCATGTATGTCACCTAAAAATTTATAGGGAAACTTTTAGGAAACTGGTCTGAGTTAACTTTTTGCTGTCCATTTATCTATTTATGAGTGTGTGTATGTGTGTGTCCTATGTGTGTCTGCGTGTGTGTGTGTGTGTATGTGTGTGTGTGTGTGTGTGTGTGTGTGTGTGTGTTCAGAGGAAGTTTTAAGAGTTATTTCTCTCCTCTACTTTTTTGAGACAAGGTCTATTTTATATTGTTCTGTATGTTGTGTCATCCAAGCTGACTTCCCTGCAACTTCTGTCTGAATCTCCTATGTCTCTCTTTCATATCTCATAATACTAGGAGAGCTTGTACTAGATTTTCATGTCATTGTTATCACATCTGGATTTTCATATATATGGGGCAATCAAATTTAGGTCACCTGAAATGCATATCAAATGTTTTCAGCATCTTGTCCATTATTTTTTAAACACATGATATACACAAACTAAGCATGCCAGAAACAGTCTTACCTGTACATGTAATGAAGTCCTTCTTATAAGGATAGTTATTAATTCCCCCCCCCCAAAAAAAAAAACTTTCAATATTTGGGGAGAACACTGCTAAGCATTATCTCAACTATTGTTGATTGTTTAAATACACACTTCTCTCACTGCCTTACCATAAAACACATAATCAATAAATGGATCTACAAGTTAGGATTCGAAGAAAAATGAAAGTTTCTATGCTGTTTTGACTGTTGAGAAAATTTAAAAAATAAAAACAGGCAAGAAGAGTTTTCCAAGGCTCATATATTAGTCAACACTAGTATCTCAGGTCTACAAGTGGTTGTTTTTAATGTATTTTATGTATAGGGGTGTTTTATGTGTAAGTATACAGTCACCATATTCATGCAGCTGACCATATAGGCCACAAAAATGTAAAGATCCCTTGGAACAGTTAACATTTCTTGTTCTCTGTCCTATGGGTGCTGGGAATGAAACCCTGGACCTCTGAAAGCGCAGCCAGTGCTCTTAACTTTTGAGCCATATCTATAGCCCCCAAATAATTCCTAAAACACAGTAATAATCAAACAAAAATTCAATTAAAGATGAGCAAAAGATCTAAGCATATATCTCATTGGAGATTATATCCAAGCCTCAAATAAGTAAATGCAAATATTCTCAAAATATTACCTCACCAAGTAATTCCAAAGGAGAATATTACAACCCATCTATTAAAGAACTACAACACATAAAACAGAGAACAGAAAATGCTGGAGAGAAAGTGTTGCAATAGAAACTTCACCTCACTCTTGAAAGAAATGCCGTTTGAGGCAACCATCATGACGGGAGTTTGGCAATGATTCATAAGACTCAATATATCCTTACAGTACTGCATAAAATTATACTTCTTAGGTTTTTGACAAGTACGCTGCAGACCTAAATTCCCATCTGCAGAGCTATTCTATGGCAGTTGCATTATCATTGTCATGATGTTGAATAAATGAAGATGTCCTTCGGTATGTGAACCACTAAGCTGTGAAACCGTCAGACAATGAGGAAGCACAGTGAGATGTGTGCACACACTCTGTATGGAAATGGAACGCATTGCATGATGTCAAGTACATGGTACCCAACTTCAAGAAAGATGTGCAGACATCGAAAAGACCAATTGCTAATAATCAATGCTTGAATACATGAGTCAATCACTGGAGATTCTCAAAGCAGTAAAAACATTTGTTTTATAGCCCTGATGGTGACCACATGTCAACACACACTTGTCAAAAAACCCACAGAATTTATAATATAGAATAATCCCTGATATAAAAGTATAATTTTGGGGATGTGACAAATACAGATTACATCAATATTGTTTCACCAATAAGAATGGGACCAGGGAGACAGCTAGATGTATAAAGAACTTTGCCATGCAAGCCCGGTGACCTGGATTCAATTCCCAGAGCCCACATAAAGGAAGAAGGAAAGCACCAACTGCAGTCATAAGACTGTCCTCTCACCTCGACATGTTTGCCACTGCACCCATGTGCCTTCCTCAGTATTAATCACACAATAATAATAAATGAGTACATTTTAAGAAAGACATTTCATGTATATTCAGTGTCATGTCCATACACCTATAGTAAATAATGCATTTTGCTTTTACACACTGAAAGAAAATCAAAGGTATTGATTTTCTAATAGTGCATATTGCCTGAAACCAACTCTTAGTAAAAATGGAGACCCTTGAACATCCTTAAATGTTCTCAAATCTATAAGAAAATGGCGCCATTCCCTCAGCTCTTTCCAGCTTCAAATACATCTCTGTGGTATCCAGTTGGTTAANATACTATGCCCAATTTTCTGAGGAACCGCCAGACTGATTTCCAGAGTGGTTGAACCAGCTTGCATTCCCACCAACAATGGAGGAGTGTTCCCCTTTCTCCACATCCACGCCAGCATCTGTTGTCACCTGAATTTTTGATCTTAGCCATTCTTACTGGTGTGAGGTGGAATCTCAGGGTTGTTTTGATCTGCATTTCCCGCTCAGAGGAAGTTTTAAGAGTTATTTCTCTCCTCTACTTTTTTGAGACAAGGTCTATTTTATATTGTTCTGTATGTTGTATCATCCAAGCTGACTTCCCTGCAACTTCTGTCTGAATCTCCTATGTCTCTCTTTCATATCTCATAATACTAGGAGAGCTTGTACTAGATATTCATGTCATTGTTATCACATCTGGATTTTCATATATATGGGGCAATCAAATTTAGGTCACCTGGAATGCATATCAAATGTTTTCAGCATCTTGTCCATTATTTTTAAAACACATGATATACACAAACTAAGCATGCCAGAAACAGTCTTACCTGTACATGTAATGAAGTCCTTCTTATAAGGATAGTTATTAATTTCCCCCCCCCAAAAAAAAAAAACTTTCAATATTTGGGGAGAACACTGCTAAGCATTATCTCAACTATTGTTGATTGTTTAAATACACACTTCTATCACTGCCTTACCATAAAACACATAATCAATAAATGGATCTACAAGTTAGGATTCGAAGAAAAATGAAAGTTTCTATGCTGTTTTGACTGTTGAGAAAATTTAAAAAATAAAAACAGGCAAGAAGAGTTTTCCAAGGCTCATATATTAGTCAACACTAGTATCTCAGGTCTACAAGTGGTTGTTTTTAATGTATTTTATGTATAGGGGTGTTTTATGTGTAAGTATACAGTCACCATATTCATGCAGCTGACCATATAGGCCACAAAAATGTAAAGATCCTTTGGAACAGTTAACATTTCTTGTTCTCTGTCCTATGGGTGCTGGGAATGAAACCCTGGACCTCTGAAAGAGCAGCCAGTGCTCTTAACTTTTGAGCCATATCTATAGCCCCCAAATAATTCCTAAAACACAGTAATAATCAAACAAAAATTCAATTAAAGATGAGCAAAAGATCTAAGCATATATCTCATTGGAGATTATATCCAAGCCTCAAATAAGTAAATGCAAATATTCTCAAAATATTATCTCACCAAGTAATTCCAAAGGAGAATATTACAACCCATCTATTAAAGAACTACAACACATAAAACAGAGAACACAAAATGCTGGAGAGAAAGTGTTGCAATAGAAACGTCACCTCACTCTTGAAAGAAATGCAGTTTGAGGCAACCATCATGACGAGAGTTTGGCAATGATTCATAAGACTCAATATATCCTTACAGTACTGCATAAAATTATACTTCTTAGGTTTTTTACAAGTAAGCTTCAGACCTAAATTCCCTCTGCAGAGCTATTCTATGGCAGTTGCATTATCATTGTCATGATGTTGAGTAAATGAAGATGTCCTTCGGTATGTGAACCACTAAGCTGTGAAACCGTCAGACAATGAGGAAGCACACTGAGATGTGTGCACACACTCTGTATGGAAATGGAACGCATTGCATGATGTCAAGTACATGGTACCCAACTTCAAGAAAGATGTGCAGACATCGAAAAGACCAATTGCTAATAATCAATGCTTGAATACATAAGTCGATCACTGGAGATTCTCAAAGCAGTAAAACCATTTGTTTTATATCCCTGATGGTGACCACATGTCAACACACACTTGTCAAAAAACCCACAGAATTTATAATATAGAATAATCCCTGATATAAAAGTATAATTTTGGGGATGTGACAAATACAGATTACATCAATATTGTTTCACCAATAAGAATGGGACCAGGGAGACAGCTAGATGTATAAAGAGCTTTGCCATGCAAGCCCGGTGACCTGGATTCAATTCCCAGAGCCCACATAAAGGAAGAAGGAAAGCACCAACTGCACAGTCATAAGACTGTCCTCTCACCTCGACATGTTTGCCACTGTACCCATGTGCCTTCCTCAGTATTAATCACACAATAATAATAAATGAGTACATTTTAAGAAAGACGTTTCATGTATATTCAGTGTCATGTCCATACACCTATAGTAGATAATGCATTTTGCTTTTACACACTGAAAGAAAATCAAAGGTATTGATTTTCTAATAGTGCATATTGCCTGAAACCAACTCTTAGTAAAAATGGAGACCCTTGAACATCCTTAAATGTTCTCAAATCTATAAGAAAATGGCGCCATTCCCTCAGCTCTTTCCAGCTTCAAATACATCTCTGTGGTATCCAGTTGGTTAATCGTTTTTTGAGGTGTATCCTTTTCCAGGCTTACTGGGTAATATACCCATTATTTCTTTCACCATTTATGCCGCACAGGGTGACCTTGAACTCAGACTAT
>CACVCL010019992.1:0-80000 GCA_902729485.2 Mus minutoides | reverse complement strand
AGCCAATTAATAAAACCAGTAATAAAAGCAATGTGAGATCAAAACCTGCTTCTAGGAGCTGGAGAGATGGCTCAGTCATGAATAGCTGGTATTGCTTCTGCAGAGGCCCCAAGTTTGGGGCCTATCCCTACATTAGGACACTCAAAACTGTCTCTAATCCAGCTCCCAGGCAACTGGTGCCTTCTTCTAGTCTCTGTGGGAAATTTATTCGTGGGCACATACCCACACACAGACACACACACTCATTTAAAGACAAAGACACAGCAAGCAAACAAAATCTGCTGTTAGAATAAGGAATAAGCAGTTAAATGTTATTAAAATTGTAAAACAAAACCATGTGGTAATTAATGTGTGTATGTGTAGGTTTTCAGACCAAAAAAAAAAAAAAAAAAAAAAAAAAAGTGCTAAGGAATTAGTATCTTTATTCCAGATCTTTTCTTTTTTTTTTTTCTTTTAAAATTCAAAGAGCACAGATAACCTACGCAGCTTGTTCTCTTTTTTAGTTGCCAGACTCTACTGTCAGACCATCTAATCAAACCAACTTGAACAAATTCAGTGTTATTATTCCAGCAACCTTGCCTGGAAGGCCATTCCTCGCATTGAAGCAACTCTGCATGAAAAACAGATTTACAACATCTGGTCTGATTTCATTTGCCTTTAATTTTCATTTCGTTGCCTTCTCCATTTTATTTCCTGTTCCCAGTGGTGTTTGCTGAACTGCAAATAGCAATTTTCGTTGGCCTATGTGGTCTTTATTACACTGTCTGTGTTTAGGGTTAGTAGCCTACCCTGTTGCTTCAGGTTAGATACAAAACAGCAATTTATATGACTGTAATTACCCTGGATATCTACATGAAATTGAGAATGTTAGCAAACACAATTTTTTCCCTGTTTGTATTGGTTCCCCTAGTCAAACACCAGTTATAACTGTCTGACTATTGCCTTGGTGTTACAGATCTGTGGGCCCTGATTTGTTTCCCCGTACCTAGGTGGCTCATGTCTTTCAGCTAGGTCAATTACCAATGTGGTTAGAAAGAAACAAATCAGGAAGAGCAGAGGCATTTTATTAGGAGCTGGGAAATACTATAAGCTGGGTATAAACACAACGCTTTCAATGTCAGTAGTAAATTCTAGCATTAATTCTAATTTTACATATTACATAAGTGTAAAATAGGGTTGTTGCACTTATAGTGATACAAGAATCTTTAATATTCACAAGAAGCCTTACACATGAAGTTATCAAAATGCCAGCTCTCATCAAGTGCTACAATGTGGAATTCCATTTTTAAAAGTCTTGCTATAACATGTATCTATGCTGTTATGGGAAGGAAACTGCTGTGTGATCCCCAATGTCTGATACCATACTTTCAGTGCATATATTGTATGCAGTGAAAATTAGTCATACTTTAATGACACTGCTACTTCCACACTCTCAGGTGAGTTATATTTTTACTTAATCAATGGTTATTTTCATCATTTACAATTTCAACCCAAAACATCTAAGAACACATGGGGGTAATGTGGCGGACATTTTTCTAACGATGTTTATTCTCTTGATTCCCAAAGAAGGCCCAGCCCTACATTTGGAGAGCAGCATTGAGAACAGCGGGGTCACAAACCTCCCAGCGCAGTGGTACAATGCAGGCTGTTTACCCTCCCAATTCTTTTTGAAGCTCTCTGGTTTGCCATCACAAAGAATGAAAACAAAGTACAAAATACTACTGGATTTTATGTACACTGAGAGAACATTTCATGTCTACTGTTTATGCAATCTATTCACCTCAAAGGCTATTTCACCTGCCAGAACTTTCAATGTGGTAGGAGAATTTTCAAAATATATGTGAAATTTGAGTATTAAATATTTTAGCTTTATGTGTGAAATTTTATGGTGAAAAACCTCTCATGTGGTTGATCATAAGCTAATCTTGATAACCTGGATGCTCAAAGCATTGTGCATACTTTGTTACACCTTCGGTCTTCTGGGGACCACAAAGAAACAATCACTTTTATTACTATTCTTATCAAAGAAACAGTCAGACAGTAACCTGAATGTCTATTCCAAGTTCAAATGCTAGTGCCAGATAAATGACAGAGCTATGCATAGGGAGTCTGATTCAGCTTTGTTCTGAGGATTCTTCAAACTGCCACAGTATTATAAGTCTGTCACTATGAATTACAATATGGTTACATTTCTCATGGCTACTCAGAAAAATAATCAGAGATGATTGGTTTAATGTTTCTTAAATTTCAAATTGGTTTCTGAGCAAATTTTCCCTTTTAAGAGCATTACAGATCTAGAACTCATTAAATTGGCTTTGTCTTATTAAACAACTGTGAATGTTCTCTTTAGAGGGCTCCACTGATAGTAATAAATGCCTACCATCTGACTTTCCAAGAATATCAAACACCAGTGGATAGATTTATGTACTAGTGGGAAGCACTCAATTACTTCCACAGAAAGCTTTATTTTAGGGACATGCATTCTAAGTATCCCGAGGACTGAAGCAACTATTCTTAAAAGAAAAAAAAGCAGAGATGGATGATTTGAGTTGATTTGTCATTTTTATTATATACTCCAGACTTTACCCAAAATGCACTTAAACTTCATATTTCAGTGGCATTTGTGGTGGCTTTGCCACTCCACTTTATAGCAGCCCGTGCATTTATCAGGTGAATGGCCAGCTTCTGTGCAGTATCACCTGCTACCCTTCCTGGTGTTAAGAGAACCATGGAAGCCTGGCTTTGGCCACTGCTTCTTCACACATTGTTCTGAACATTGACAACTTCTCCCCCTGCCCCTTTATTCAGCTACAGCTGTAATATAGACTCATGTCTCATATCTGAAGCTATGAGATGACACCTGCAAATCTTGGACAGTTACATGTTTACATTCATTAGTCACGCTGGTGTTCACTAGAGGAGTTTCAAATGGCTTTTGAAATCTTTACATGACACATCATTTTTTCCAATGGTAGCTTTTCAATATTTCTCCAAACTTAAACTTAGAGTTTGTTCCATCCTGCTTGCTCCTTGATCAGACATGTGTCATGATCTAATCTTCATAGGATGGTTGGTCATTGAGATGTTCGCATTGCTATTCAGGGTCTGGTATTCATTGCAAGCAGACAGCTATGATCATCCACCCCTCCTCTTCTTTATCGAACTTTCTAATGTTCTGTCTTTTAACCTTCAAATTTCATTTGCACTCATGCTTCCAAAAGGATCCTGCCCAGGGTCTGCCACAAAAACTCTGTCATTTATGAATGTTCCCCTTTTCCCCCCGTTAATGCTTCCAATAATACCCTTCCACATTAGTGAAAGGTGCCTTGCCAATTCAACATTTGGATTAAAGAAATGCAATCTAAAATGTCAATGACCGATACTCAGATAGCTAATGAGTGTGCTAACCATTTTAAGAGGATAGTGTGTAGTAACCTAGCTGAAAATGAAGATATAATTTACAGGCTTGAACAGAGATAAAATTTTAATCAGGGAGTTATTCTCACTGATCCTTATCTATATAATCTTACTAAAACACACAAACAACACAGTTGACTGGATCCTCAGCCTCGCATTGGATGAGAAAACACAATTCATAGGCATATATAATAAAAATTCCTATGTCACCCTGTGTGAATATATACCACATGTGCATATGCCTGAGAAGACAAGAAAGAGGATCTAAGATGCCCTGGACCTGGAGTTATATGTTGCTGTCAGATACCCAAAGTTTGTGCTGGGAAACAAATTGAAATCCTTTAGAAGGGCCTCAATATCTCTTTACCCTTAGGCCACGTCTCTAGCACATATAATATAATATATGATATATCATATAATAAATATAATAAACAATATATATTTAAATTTTTGATTAAGGGTGAATGATCATAAAGCAAACTTATGGAATTTCTGGTAGAATTCTTTCAGTATTATTAATATTCTATTAATAATTAATATTTCTATTGATATTTTTCTCAATAATCTGAAGGTCCTTTTTGTACAAAATCATTAGCTAGCACACAGAAGAATAGCTAATGACTGTATCTTTAAACAAAAAACTCAGAGTAATAAGAGGATGTCAAATAGAAGGCTTTCAGATAGAGAATTTGTCTGACCTTAACTCTGCTTAGTATTTTTGGTTCTGCTAGCACAACTTCTAGATTTCCACTTTGCTCCATCTCATGCTTTCCTATCTAAATTTTCCACATTGTTTCTGAGCCTGCACAGGGTTTATTTAAAACAGACTGGGAATGAACCCAGAGGTTTGGCCTCTTCATCTGTTGTGGGAAAACCAGGAGAGAAAAAATTAGGCCACAGTAAAACATATATACCCAAACCATACTGATATAGTATAGTAATGTACAGTTTATTATCAGTTCAGTTTGAAGAATTTAAGTTGAAAGTGGTTTGGTAAGCCCAGGCAGCAAAGCATAAGGTCTGACAGCAATCACATTGTGAGCCCTATTCACCAAAGAAATACCTAAGCCAGGGATGGCGAGGAGAAACTGAAGACGGATGATTATCCATTTGTGGTAAGTATTAGAATACTATTTCCAAATACACAAGGTCTAAATGTAAGAAAGTGAATACAGACTTAGAACTTAGAGGTTGGTTTTCACTCTTTTCTCCTAAACAATCGCGGCCATCCCTGCCCTTGGGTCTCCCATGCCTAGGAAGCTCTAAGAGTTCCGTTACTTTCCACACTTTTATCTCCTTCCTGCCATGTTTTCCCCCTTCTAAACTCCAGCTTACTTTCTAATCTTCTGCTTAATCTTTGCCAAAAATATCCAATAACAATAGTCAAAACTGTGTCCATATTTTAAAGGACCATATAAGTTGAATGCTCTTATCATAAATCCTACTGCGATGTTACTGAAAGTTTTCTCCACAATTAGCATAGACAGCTTCTGCTTTCAGTTGCATGGTCTCCACTCAAGAAGCCCAACATGCAAAGATACACACACAATCCTCCCTTGATAAGTTTAGCAACCTAGTATCAAATCAAATTTAAAGTTTATTACACCACCATACCAGTCAAGGAGACTTATGTTTCCTCATGTCCACCAGAATAAGGTCCTGATCCTGATGTTCAGTCTTAAATGCAGGCCATTTTAAAGACTGGAAGACCAACATTCTGTCTAGTCCCTCTGTATTTCCACATTTTATCTACACTTTAGTTTCTTGTCAGTAGGGACTGTACATCACAACAGTTAATCCTTAGCCTTGGCTATGACTTTGCAGGTAGGGAGAAGGAACTATCAATTGTTAAAATAATGAATGTAAGCAAAAGAGTAATTTTGTGATGAGCTGTGAAATCCAAGTTAAAATGAGCAATAGAGATCAGAAATGGAAAACATCTTCTGGTGGCCCCATGTGATCAAGGGCCATTTGTCACAAAGGGATCTGTAATATACATTTAAAAAAATAGTAAGTTGTGGTTGGAGAACAGAGTCTTCAAGTTGAGGTCTTTGGAGGATGTGTTGTTCATGGCTCTGGGAGTGAGTAGCTCCAACAACGTGGAAGAGAAAGGTCATCAGACATAAAAGGGAGCAGATAGAGAAGCCAGAATACTGGGTCAATTGAAAAAGAGTGAGCTACACACAAAGAGAGAAAAAAAAGTAGAAATGAAATTGGGGTTTCACTGTTAAATTTGTTTAATGTTAGGCCATATATTTTATTATTCATGGAACCATATATAAATAAAGTTTAAAATAGGTTATTGACAGTCTATTTAGGAAATGTATTGAAGAAAGTTGAATCATAGAAATCTGTATTTTTTTAAATTAATAAACCAGTAAGAAATTAAATATAAAAAGATAGGTAAAGGATTTCCCAAGATATTTCATGATTTATCAAGGTATGTGTTTCAAAATATGAAATAGAGAGAAACAGGAATGAGTAAATTATGTTAATAATAATAATAATAATAATAATAATAATAATAATGTCTGTGATATTAAATCTCCACAAATAAGTGCTGCTGTCTGCAGTAATTCATCTAGGTCTTCCTTCAGGAAGCAATACCACCTGTACTGGCTAGTTTAGTGTCAACTTGACACAGCTGGAGTTATCACAGAGAAAGGAGCTTCAGTTGAGGAAATGCCTCCATGAGATCTAACTGTAAGGCATTTTATTAATTAGTGATCAAAGGGGAAAGGCCCCTTGTGGGTGGGACCATCTCTGGGCTGGCCATCTTGGGTTCTATAAGAGAGCAGGCTGAGAAACCCAGGGGAAGCAAGCCAGTAAAGAACATCTCTCCATGGCCTCTGCATCAGCTCCTGCTTCCTGACCTGATTGAATTCCAGTCCTGACTTTCTTTGGTGATGAACTGCTATATGGAAATGTAAGCTGAATAAACCCTTTCCTCCCCAACTTGCTTTTTGGTCATGATGTTTGTGCAGGAATAGAAACCCTGACTAAGATACCACCCAAGAATAAAACCTATTGATTGTTTTGTTTTCTTAAATTCTTTGCATCATTTTGTTTATTGTTGAAATAAAGAGGTTATTAAAGTATTCTAATATGTAACTTCAAATAAATGGTTTGTTCAAGTAGTTCAAGTATAAAGTTTAAAAATCGATGTCTCATGTAACTATGATATGAATACGGAGAGAGATGAATTCAGAAATGTGGCATAAAGATGATCCTCTGGCTCCCAGTTCTTTATAGCAGTTAATTAGTCCTATTTCTTTAAACAGAGTTTCTCCAGAGTTCCTTTGGAGAGTCCTGTCTTTGTGTACTATTCAATGTTAACATTTTGCAATTGCTTTTTAGGGGCCAGCATTAAATGTGTAGATTTTGTATTTTATAGTGTTCATAGTTCTTAGTAAGTCATGTCTCCTTTTTCTTCATGACTTAGCAGCAGTTTTGTTTCTAAGGTAAGTGTCAAACTTACCAAAAGGACACTGATCAGAACACTGAATTGTAGTATCTGAGATGGGGAGTTAGAGGATTTCAAGTTCATAGCCAGTGTGTACTACACAGAGAAATGTTTCAAAAATCCAAAAGCAAAATAACTTAAGGATAGTTACTAATATTCTTCCCACTATCACATTAAATAAACACACATTTTGGGAAAAGGTTTTTAAATTGATTTCTATCATTTAATATGGTTTTTCCCTAAGATGTCTTTAATTTTTCTATATTTTTCATAATAGTAGAGTATGTGTTGGCCCACATTCCAGTTCATTTCTAATAAAATGAAATTAATATTCTTTATTTCATCTGGTATAAATCTATTTCATATACCCTGTTGATACCTAATGCTATTTGCCAAGTATGAAAGTAACTTTTATTCACCTTATGTAATGTCATCTCAGAGGCTTACCATTGAATAAACTCACCCTTTCTGGCTCTTTCTGAACTCAGGCTAGCTGGCTCAACTTAGCTGTTCTGGCTAACTCTCCAAAGGTGATTGATTCAATTTGGATTCTCTCAGCTTCTCACTGAATTGCTCTACTTGGTCTCAAACTAACTCTGACAATCTGTTCTAATCTTCTGGCCCCTTCTTATTCTTCGGCTTCAAGTTCCTCTGCTGACCTGCACTGAACTGCATGGACTCATGAATGACCTCAACTCTACTGTACAGCATTTACTCCACTGACCCTGACTGACTCTTGCCCTGTGCTGTTCTTGGCTTCTTTTTCCAGTGCTGCTCTTGTGAGGGATGTACAATCCTATCTCTGACTCATTCTGTCGAATCTTTCTCTGATTTATACCTTCACCTGCCTCTCAATTAGATATCATTGCTTGGGATTAAATGTGTGTACTAAAGATGTAACCAGCTAGATCACATAGACCTTGCCAGAGTAATCATGTTGATGGATTAAAATTCCTCTACAGCCAGGGCTAGCATTGAAAGAGTTAATATTTCATGGTTATGGGTTCAGTTTTTTGCCACTTGCTACCTACACAAGTTGGATATTTTGCTTGAATCTATTTATTCAATGAATATATATATGTGTGTGTGTGTGTGTGTGTGTGTATGTATATATATATTCATTGAATAAATATATTAAATATACATATTAAATAAATATATATTTAATCGAAAACATATTCATTTTTCTGCAGTACATTCTGACCGCAGTTTACCTTCCTTCCACTTCTCCCAGTTCCCTTCCTCACCTCCCCTTTCTAGATTTGCTCTTTCTCTATTTTTCTTCAGAAAAGAGCAGGTCTCCAAGAGACAAGAGCCAAACAAGATAAAATAGGATACAATAAGACAAGTCAAAAGCCCTCATAATGAGGTTGGACCAGGCAACCTAGCAGAAGGAAAGAATACCAAGATCAGGCAAAAGAGTCTGAGACTCCGCTGTTAGGGGTCCCACAAAAATACCAAGCTAACAGCCACAGCATATATGAAGAGGACATGTCACAGAGATATGTAGATCCCGTGCTTGCTGCTTTGGTCTCTGTGAACCCATATGAGCCCACGATATTTCATTTCATGAAACTGGCTCATTTCCTCTAAAAGCTCAAATACATTATAAGTCTCTGTAACATTAGATATTATTCTAAATTACTTTTTGAGATCTTTACAATTCCAGAGATAAAAGCTTAAATGATGTTTTTCTTTTTCTTTACTTTTAAGTAAAAATATTAATAATATACTTTTTGTGGATAGCTCAGATTTCTGTAAGTTTAACCTGTTTTGAAGTGAATTCTCAGTGAATTTAACATGTATATTTTTCTTTTTTATGGTTTTTTTCAATTTTTTACTAGATATTTTCTTAAATTACATTTCAAATGCTATCCCAAAAGTCCCCTCCCCCCTCCCCTCTTCCTGCTCCCCTGCCCACCCACTCCCACTTCTTGGCCCTGGTGTTCCCCTGTATTGGGGCATATAAAGATTGCAGTCATGTATATTTTTCTTATTATTCAATGTCCTATCAAGCCTGTCAGGTGTATACAAATAAATTGCTTTCCAAATTGTCTACCTTTTTTATTACTGATATATGATTTAATCACAATAAGGTAATGCAGCCTATAGCAGATGGCTTCTTTTAAGCTAAATAAGACTCTAATTTTTTATATAAGTGATAAACCTTTACATCAGTCCATGTGTACTTGTTTATCACAGGGATGAGATTTGGCTCCCAGAAACTGATGAGATGGCCCTACCACTGGTGAAGCTACAACCAACTGAATCTTCCCTCTCCTTCCTGACTCTCCTTCTCCAGGTTTCCACTGACATGAATGTTAAGTAGTGGCTAAAAAATATTTGATGTTAACAGAATTAGTTCAGTGGTTCATTCATAATAACTGAGATATCAAGGGTGAAAAATTAAAGAGACAAAAGAAAATCAAATAGTAAATAGATACTCCTTAAAAATTCTTTATGGTTACATTTCTAATAAAATTTATAGTACTCTTTGTATTGCAATTGGCTTTAGCACCAATTTTCTCTGAGGTGGGTTCGAAATGCTTCTTTAATCTTTATATTGCCAGTGTCTGACTAGTAGAAACTGATAGAGTGAGTACTAGATAAACACTTGTTAATTGGATTAATGGATTTTATGGATATGTGTAATGTACTCATATAACTCAGGGAAATATAACCACTTTTGTATTGATAAAATGGAAGTTTGATAGGAATCACTTTTTTTTCTATTACAAACACAAGAATAGCAATAATAAATCATTTCAGCAAATGTCTTATATTTTTCTTGTGACTTACAATGACAGATCTATAATACCAATACCCTGAATTGTCTTGTATTATCTAAGTGGTTTTGATTAAGGTATGCCTTTCTACACACTGGAATTTAATGACCAAAAATGCATGTTGATTAAATCTTAACCTTAAATAATTCTAGCAATGTAAATCCCTGGTGTTATAAACCTTAACCTAAATTAATCTACAGCAATACGGAAAGGATAAGAAAGAGAAGTCCTGAGCTTTACCAAGGAGTCTCATACAAGGAAAATCCTTTAAATCCCCTTTGGTTGATCGAAATTCTCTTTTAATGTATTCTTGGGTAAATAGTGAATGACACGAATAATTGTATTTCATTTAAATGTAAATTGTTATTCTTAAAAAGGACTTTCTTCCCCCCTGAGATAAAAATTTTATTATCCCAAGATCACATCTGTGGACTTAGGGAATAACAGGAGACCAATTTCAAAAATTACAAAATCAACTTCATCTACACATTTTCACCTGTGTTATGCTATAAATTCTCGGCGGTGTAGCTCAGGAGATCTCAGCAGGCAATACACTTCAGAACAATTCATTGGAATCACAGTTTTATTTGAGAAGGAGATCTTGTATGCAACACTGAAGCCAGTATGCTCAAGATTTCCATAAGTATCACTCACATTCAGACATGCATTACTTGAACACAAGCAAATGTTTTCCAAAAATGTCCTGACAGCTATGAAGTTTTGCTTGGCCACTCCATCGACATTTTAAAACAAATCGATCAAACAGCAGGAACAAATAAAAACCCTAAGCTTTGTTTTCCATAATAGTTATATATTTTAAGAAGAATGGGTGATAATAACTACTTCTATACTGTGTGTTTATTGAGAAGTTCCTATGCACTAAGCGCTTCACTTATTAAGCATTGGTCTTTCCACATAGTCCTGTCAAATTCCTTACTGGATAGGCTGGGCTCTTGTTGTCCTTCTCTAAATAGGAAAACTAAAATACAGGTAGGTGAGAAGACTAATTCTTGATGAAGTTAAGGCTAATTCCCTCCAGAACATTCCCTCTACAACCCATCTTTAAAGAGTTGTGCAAAAAAAAGAATAATTCCAATATGACCAGTTAAAAGAAATTTTAGGCCAGGGAACTCTATGACACAACACTCCAGTTATTTAGCAATTCAAAGTGTTAATAGAAATTTTTAACATAGCTGAATTTTCATGAAGGTGTAAATTACAAAACTGCATATGGATAGCCCAGGAAGCCCTACCTGTCATAATCAGCTAGAGGGTTACAATTAGTCTGAACTCTGTCAGTAAATACTTAACTCGAATAAAAACCCTTGAGCTCTTTAAATCTTGCTCTCCCCCATAAGAAACACTAGAACAATGATCCTACCCCCAACCTACTGATTTGAAACTACAGGAAAAGAAAAACGCTTTTAAATATTACAAAAGTACACACACACACACACACACACACACACACACACACACACATATATATATAATGAAGAGAGACTTGAGAAAATTAAGGCGAAATAAACCCATTCCTCCCTAGATTGCTTTTGTTGATGGTGCAACACACACACACACACACACACACACACACACACACACATTTGTACTATGTACTTACTTAATAGCCTTGATTTTCTCAATCTGATTTCTTATACCATTCAGGATGGCCTGCCCAGGAATGGGACCTCCTTCATTAATCTGACCAATGGAGTATCCTACTGGCTTGCTTTCCTGTGAGGCGACTCCTCAATTATGATTCCTTTTCTCACAAGGTTGTGTCAGGTCGAGAAAAACAACACAGCTCACTTATAACAAAATAACCATATCTAGATACTCATATAATGCCACATGTTCCTAATAATGAACATGAGAATATTAATCTCTCTCTCTCTCAATCTCTCTCTATCTCTCTCTCTCTCTGTGTGTGTGTGTGTGTGTGTGTGTGTGTGTGTGTGTGTGTGCACACGTGCATACTCTTTCTTTCTCTTCTCCCTCACCTCTCTCTCCTTTCCTATGGAGATTTCCCATGTGAACTTGCCTGAGAGCAGCTTTCCAATCAACCTGTGTTTAATATAATCTTTTAAAAAAAGAAGAGAGAATAGTAAGTTGTATTAAAGGAACAGGGACAGATTACTGGGCTTCATGTTGACAACATTTCATATCAACCATGCCTGTGAAAGGCTGGTACCTTCTTACACTGATTATTGACATTTTAGCTTCTTTCTTTAGACTTATAATAAAAAAAGAAAGAATCAAGTGGACTGCCGTCCTCATATTTAGGCTTATCCTTCTGATGTTTACAAGCCCAGTAATTGACAACAGGCCTATCAGCAGAACTGGATTGAGATATCCATCCTCTCAAACCACCAATGTCCACTTGACCTAGCTCTACTTTCTTAACTGGAAGATTTTAAAAAGATGATATTATAGAAAGATCACAGTGAAGCTCGATCATTTTGATGAATAGGAAAATTTACTTTTGGGATTAATACTGATTAAAACCTGAATTAATCATTTGATTCCTATGTAGGTAGATATTCTAAAAGTTTATAACTAATCAATAGATGTTTTAAAAGGTTTAGAAATGGTTGGCATTTAAATGTAAAAAGAATATGGGAACAGAGACATTCCCCCATCTACCTGGGAGGCTAACATTAATAAAAGAGAATCAGAGAGAAAACAATCTCTTCAATTCAGGAGTTTTGAGGACAGTCTGCAAAATATAGGGAGATGCTGTCTCAAAGAAATGTCCAATTAATTGATTTAATTAAAATTGAAGATGAAAGAATGCTTTACTTCCTTCTCACTTTTTAATTAAGTGTTGTATATGTGTTCATGTGTATGTAGTTGTATGATATATGTGTGTGTATATTAGGGTCCAAGCACCTATGCCTATGCATACTGCAGCTGCAGAAAGGTAGTAGGCATCTTTCTCAATTCCTCTCCAACTTATTTTTGAGAAAGGGCTGCTCTGTGAAGCTGAAGCGCACAATTTCATCCATGTACTCTGATGAGCAAGCTTCCAGTATCTTCCTAAATCCCCAATGCTGAGACCATGGTAGACTTTATATGAATGTTGGGAATTTGAACTCAGGTCATCTTGCTTACTCAGCAAGATTTCAAAGACACTGAGCTATTTCTCAGGCTCTTGCACTCTTGGTTTCTTTGACAAAATTACACACACACACACACACACACACACACACACACACACCCCTAAGTGTGGAGCAAGCAAAGTATTCTTTCAATTTTAATTAAATCAATTATCTTTTCAATTATCTAATCATTTCTTTGGACAGCATTCCCCAGTATTTTGAAGGCTTGCCTCAATGGAAGAGATTTTCTTTTTTCTATTAGCCTCCAGATAGTCTCTGATACATATAGTTATATCTGAGATATACTATTTAGAACATTTAAAGATAGAGAATGCCACAACTGTGAATTTAGTATACTATCAAATATCTAAGTTTGAACAATTCATAGACTGAAAACAATCAGAATGTAACTGCTGACTTGGGAAACATTTGAAACAAAATGAATGATATGTAGTCATTATTAAAGACTTTAGAGACAAAGATAGAAGTATAGATACAAAGAAGGCTCAGAAGACTCACTATAAATATTAAGTCTGTGTATGGAGTGATGATTAATCTTCTCAGCCATTTAAAAATTGTAACAAAGCAATAACTGAAGATTAGTGTTTTAATCTATAAATCTTTAAAGAGTAATTTCAAACTTGTAATATTCAGTTGTAACAAGTATATGGAAAAACTATAAAATGTGAAATTGTAAATGAGCCAAGGTCAAAGAAAGCCTATACCATTTGAGTTAAGAAATTTATTTCCTAGAACCCATGAAAAGTCCTGAATATTAATAAATATTTTATTGAAGCAAAATGTAATAACTAGAGGGAACATAAAATTTGAGCAAGGATATACTAAGAAAAACAATTCATCTAGTTAACAGTTAACTACAAAACATTCAGAGTAATAAAACTAAAGTGAAACATATAAAGATATGTGTTAATTGCAAGTATTTATATGCAGCAAAGAATGCTAAATATCTTAGATAATATAGATTTTCTGCTTTAATTTTATGAATAAGTGAAAATACAATTAAAATATAACAAAATAGCACTGTTTGTGTTTTGATAGTACTAATATAGATGAATGTTTTCTACTTTATAATATAAGAATAAATGATAATATTTCTATTTTCTATTGTTAAGAATATTGTGCTGAGCAGTGGTGGTGCATGCCTTTAATCCCAGTACTTGGGAGGCAGAGGCAGGTGGGTTTCTGTGTTTGAGGCCAGCCTGGTCTACAGAGTGAGTTCCAGGACAGCCAGGGCTACACAGAGAAACCTTGTCTCAAAAAAAGCCAAAAATAAAAATATTGTTGTGTGAAAAACAAGTAAAAAATGACCATTACTCTACCATATTAAACAAGGAATTTTGTATGTGTAACTGTGTGTATGTGCATCTATGTGAATAAGTGTGAAATATTTTTGCACATATGTGTGTATATATGTATGTGTGTGCATATATGTACTAGGTTTGTATGTGTGCATCCATATATATGCATGTACATGCATGTATACATATGTGTATTTGTGTGTATACATGTGTGCATATGCATGTAAATATGAATGTGTGTGCATGTGAGAGTGTATGCATGTGTGTGCTTGTGTGTTTGTAGTAGGATCAGCTGCTACTGCTGAGAATTAAACATGGTGCCTTGTGAATGCTGAATAAACAGTCTAACCTTGCCTTTTAAAGGCCCAAGTATTGGAAATCTTCATAAGTATTATGTAAAAAATTATTTCCTACAGAATGCCTTACAAAATTCACAATGGTTATTAAGATTTTATTTTTTACATTTGTTTCCTTACAAAATCATGGGCTCCCTATAACAAATAAAGTAATTAGTTTAACTAATATTACACAAATGAAGAAGTAATAGAATATTTTGTATAGTATATAGTTCACATGTTGAAAAATAGGTCTGAGGTAATGGGGTAGCACAGAAGATTGCCTGAGTAATAAACTGACATTTTGAGACCATGAAAGATGAGACCTCTCAGACACTGAACCACCAACCAGACAGCATACACTAGCTGGTCCAAGGCCCTTGACACATATACAACAGAAGGCTGTCTGGTTTGGCCTCAATGGCAGAAAATGCACCTAACCCTTGAGAAACTTGAGGCCCCAGGGGTTGGGGAGGCCTGGCAGGATGTGAGGGCATGTGGGCATATTGAAGGCAGTGGAAAAGGAATGGGATAAGACTCTGTAGGAGGATGGACTATGAGGGTGCTAACTAATAAATAATAATAAAATTAATAAATTAAATCACTACTATATGTACATGTACATATATGCATATACACAATACATATACACATATCACAGTCACATCTATACATATACATACACATAAACATATGCATATATATGCATGTACATATACATGTTTATTCATATTTACATAATTCATACATGTGTACATATACACGTATGCATTTATGTATATATGCATACAGGTGTCTAAATGTATATATGTACATATATGCATATACATACATATATACATATGCATACATACACATACACACACATAAATATATGCATACATATACATATACACACATATACATACATACATACATACCACATAAAAAGGAGCAAATATCTTTCAGATGCAACCATCCTAACATAGCAAAGGTAGAGTTAAGGCTGTACATTTGACAAGTTATAAACCAGGTCTCTGATAGCTAAGGACCATTTTTTTTAAGTTCTGGGGTTTGAGCCCAGCATTTTACCCACTCTAGGCAAATGATCCACTACTGCCTTAGTAGTTTATAAGATAAGTAACCAATAAAAAGCAAAGGAAGAGGCATGAAGCAACTCACACATAGGAAACCAGAGACTCCTTAAGGCCTCTAACTACAGATACAAATATGACAGAATTTCTGTAAAACAAATTGGCATTTTTGTTTCTGGATATTTTAATTTTGATAGTTTAACAATTGAAAGTAAAAGTGATTCATTCTACATTACAGTTTTAACTTCATAAATAATGTTAAGTAAATGATTTCAAAGCATGCCTTCAGAAAGCTTTTTCAATTCCAGGAAAGGCTATGATTTTTTTTTTTTTTTGGTCCATTTAAATTATAAACTTCAGCAAAAGGCAGAAACTACTGCATTACCAAAGGGCAACCATCCAGAAAATCAAGATTCCAGTGAACAACGTCATCTCAGGACAACCATTTAATACTCCAAATCCAAAAGTCCATCTTCAACAAAGTGTCATACATGCATATCTCTGTGGTAGCAGCAGGCATATTTTTGTATTCCCATACCCAGGAAAATGGACATTCAAGTAGGAAAATAAAAAGTCCTAAAAATACTAAAAACTCCAACTTCAGGAGTTTCATTTATGAATAGAAAAAATAATTGGCTCTATAAGAAGATTTCATACTGAGAGACAAAGTTAAGTTCTTATATTCTCCACTATAGGTCAGAGTTCACACTCTTATTTAAAAGTAATTGTTGCAATAAAGTTTCTCTTTTTTGATTACCATCAAAATGTGCTGACCATCAAAATGTGAAGCCTTCTAATGAGTCACACCCATGCTAGAGTGCAGATAATGCAAGCAGCTGGCTGGCCTACTTAACTCAGGTAATATTGGAAGAGAAGCCAAATGTATTTAAAAAAAAGGAAAGCTGTTTTTCAGAGACCCATAAAGCGTGAGTTTCTTTTTGTCACTTTTTATTTTGTACTAACATTTAACGTGCATGCTAGAAAACTCCTGATGATTTTTTTCCCCCAAGAAATAAAACATTTTGTTAGGAGTGTTAACATAAACACAGTAGGGTAAAAAAGCCTGTACATTAGAAGTAAATCTCACCCACACAATTGTTTGTACTGTGCCATAGTTAAAGTAGTTAAAGTATACCCCCCTTTAATTTGTTAATATGTCCAAACCCCTCCAAGACAAAATAGAAAGACATTTTACATTTGGATTTCTAAGGGGAAAGGGGGGTAAGTATTCTTTTCTCAGAGAATAAGAAAAAAAGAAAATTATCAGGGAACATCACAGAGTGGAGAGAATAGATTCACTTTCAACCATTAAGTAATCACTATACATTTTACACACACACACACACACACACACACACACATACACACACACACACACACAATCTTCTGCTATTATCACATCCCAAAAGAAGAAACAGCAATGGAAAGCATTTGTCAGACTCAAGGATGCATTAAGATAATATTGAAAATGCTAGTTCATTTCCTAACAAACTAGGGAGATTTACTTGCTCAAAAATTAATCATCCCTTCATTTGTAAGCGAATATTTCAGAAACAGATGTGTGAAGATTGCATATTAAGCTAATTAATTCAACCATGATGCTCTACCTCACCTCTAGCTCTATTGAAGACAAAGGAACACAAATTAGAGATGTTTCTACTTTTGTATTAACCAACAGTGGTGCATATATTAACTCAGCATTAAAGCATGACTTCCTGGAGGGAAGGATCATAAGACTCATAGCTAAGGGAAGCTTGGAGGCAGAGGAACCTGAGAAAGTGACAAGTCGCAAGACTCTTCCAAGCCCATATATAAAAATACCTTTATAAGACCAACTTTAAAATTGGACATTAAGGCTCTCCCAGCTTGCTCTCTGAAACTGGGGCTTTCTGGGTGATGTAACTTCTTTGAGTCCTTTCTGCATCAGTAAGTAACCTATCACCCATATTCTCTTAAGTAACTTCAATGAGATTTATTGGATCAACAATTTGGATTTTTGTGGTCTCTTTACTTTGGTCTGTCATTGTTTTCTTCTCTCCTGCAATAGATGTTCCTTTGTTCACATCTCTCGGGAATAGCATTGAAAAACCAGTCACACTTTAGGGACACATACCATTTCGCAGGGGCCTGGAGAACCATTTCGGAGATTATCAGACAAGATTGACCATTGCAAACGTGACACAACTGATGACAAGTTTTTCCATGAGGAACTGGTGTACAGGATCTCATTGATTCCAGGACAGCCTACTACTACTACTACTACTACTACTACTACTACTACTCAACACAGTAGAGTGAACTTGAACTTCTGATCCTCCTGTGCTGGGACAACAGGCATGCTTCATGATATTCAGCTTCAAATGTTCCTCAAGACGGTGAGTAAATAAGGCTCAAATATTCATAATGAATATGTCTAATAGAATCTCATATGGTACATCCTGCTTTAATTCATTTTTTCCTGGGATAATCAAAGGCAAGATGAGAAGGATAACAATGATATTGTTAAGTGATTAGGTCAGTGTTCTCTGAAATCAGTATCTCATGAGTAGAAGATTAAAGCACTTTAGCTTGTGGCTGTCCTCAGGTGATACAGCAATGAGCTCCTTGCAGGACACAGTCTTTCTTTTTGTAGAGTGTTACAACATTTAACACTATAACACACCGTTAAAAAGAGAAAATTTGGTTAAATTAATTTTGTGAGCTACTTAGAGATAAGAAAAGATCCAAGGGCATTAGGTTAATGAAAATCTAATTAAATACCATATAGTACAACTTTCTCTAAGGATCAGTTTCTTACTTTTTGGGACACGATGAACTTGGGACATCCTTACATATAAATCGTGACCATCACTTTGTTTCTGTTGGTGTGTGCCCATGCTGGGGCTACATGTGCACATGAGCATGCATTACTATGCCAGCTGAGATTGTGGTTAAGTGTCTTCCTCAATTGAAAAAAAATATATTTGTACCAATTCTTTTTCAAATTAGTATATATATATATATATATATATATATATATATATATATATATACTTCCACAATGCCCCATTTCCTATTCCATAATCTCTTCATTGAAATCACTCAGTTCAACTATACATACCTATGCATGTGTATAGGTCCCATCCTATACACTAAAACATAGGTGATATAATAGTAGAAACATTCTTGAAAACTGACTCCTCCTCTTGAGCAGCTATCAACTGCCAATTGCTTCTTAGCTAGGAGTGGTATTTATGGGACTCTGTCCCATCTGTCCTAGAATTTGGACTGGCTTGATCTTGTGCAGTTCTTGTTCTGGGAACCCAGCTGTTGTGCATTAATTAGTTGTGGATTCCATAGTCTACTGTCTCACTGCATTGACTCTCATCATTTTCCTGTTGCTTCTGCTGTGTTATCTGAGCCCTTTGAAGGTACGGAAATATAGTTATCCTTTTTTTTTTATTTAGGATTGAACACTTATATTTTTGATATGAGGTGTCACACTGAACCTGAAGTTTACAAATTGGCTAGATTAGAAGGATATCCAGCCTAATTAGTCTACCTTACTCTCCCTTTCTACATGCCATCATACCTGGCTTTTTAAATGGATGCTGAACCCCACAACACACAATCCTCGCATGAGAAGCACTTTGTTGACTGAGCTACCTCCTGAGCTCAGTATCCTCACATTTATAAATCTTAATCTCTTAATCTATAATTGCTTTTCAGTTCCTATCCTGTATTTAAGGAATGTAATAATAATATTGACATACCTTGCTTTTATGCTTCTATTTTTACTACCTGATGATTATCATTTTCTACTATTCTACTATTGCACCTTTTTTTCCTCCTTCCTATTTTGTTATGGGCATAGGAATATTACTAATAAACTATCATTTAACTTGTATTGACACTAAAAATAATGATATTCATCTTGTATTGAGAAATTTACTACTTCATTCTATCGCTTGTACAATGTTACAATGTTGCTTATATTGTGTGACAATCTTTTCTTAAATATTTTGATCATACTCATACTCCTCCAACATTACCCAAATTCTCAACATCTCCCTACCCAATCTTTCTCCTCTCTCTCTCTCTCTCTCTCTCTCTCTCTCTCTCTCTCTCTCTCTCTCTCTCTCTCATACAATACATAGTCCAGTTTGTTGTAGCCTACTTTTCCTGGGTGTTAGTCCTGACATAAAATGTAGTTGATATACCAAGTGTCACTCCATTGAAGAGAACTCACATTCCCTGATCCAGCAGCCAATTCTATTGGTGTAACCAAGCACTGTTTGATTTTATTTAAGACCCAGTGAGACAGAACCCATACCTAACACTGATAATGAGGCCAAGAACTTGAGAATAGATGGATCATGGGCCTTATAGAAAACCCTACTACTATTATTGTGCTAAAGGAATATAGTAACAAAAAGACTTAAAATGATATGGTATGCTTACAGACAGGAGCCTAGCATGGCTGCCCTCTGAGAAGCCCAACAAACAGCTGACTGAGACAGATGCAGATACTTACACCCAACCAATGGTCAGAATCCAGGGACCACTATGGTTGAATTAGGGAAAGGCTGGAAGAATATGAGGAGAGGGCAATCCCATAAGAAGATCCACAGTCTCATCTAATCTAGACCCCCGAGATCTCTCAGACACTGAACCAACAACCAGACAGCATACACAAGCTGGTCTGAGGTCCCCAACATATCTACAGCAGAGGGCTTCCTTGTCTGGCCCCAGTGAGAGAAGAAGCACCTAACCATTAAAAGACTTGTGCCCCCAAGGAGTGGGGAGGCCTGACAGGATGGAGGTGGGGTAGCGACAATCTCTTGGAGATAGGGGAGGAGGAATGGGATGAGAAACTGTCAGAGGATGGAAAAGGAGGTGGATAATTACTGGAATGTAAAAAAAAAAAAAAAGATTAAAGATACTTTAAGAAAATGATCAATGATTTACTGCTATACCCATATATGAGTGTATTGACCATCCCTCTCAGAAAAGCTTTTTCTCTTTGCCTTAGATGGACATCAATACAGAAATTCTCAATTAGTTAAAGTACAGAGACAGATACTTTATCTTGTTATCATACACATCTTTCACTTATTAGGAAACTGATGTGATGTTAAATGGTTAAATAGTTCTACCAAAGCTTTAAGAAGCTTCTGAGTCTGGAATTAGTACCATTAGAAATTTAAATAAAAAATTTTTATTCAAAAAACTATATGCATGGCCTAAGAAAATGTTTTGCTTTCCAAACTTTCAATGTGTGATTTTATAAACTTTAAGTTCAAAATAAAACAATGCATTCGCATTGTAGGAAGCAGAATGAGCACATTACAGTTCTGTTTATCACCATTGCTATTCCTTGTTATTCTTGCTTCTGTGACATATGCTCTCCTCTGAATTGCTGATGCTTATAAATGACACAGTCCAAGAGTTCTTTCCAATTAAAAACCTTTCTAAATAGAACAGTCTATGGGTAGAATATAAAGAAAAAACTTTAAAGCTATTATAAAATTTACCAAGTAGCCACTACTAATATGCAACTTAATTCCTCAGTTATAAATGCTCTGATATTCCTTAACACCCACACCCAGTAAAGCAGGACAGAAACATAGCAAGCTCCTGCAGTTAGAGGAGGAAGTTCAGAGAATGAAGCATCCCTCCCTTGAACAGCCCATGATGGAGAGAAAGGATCCAATTTGAGTTTTAGCAGGTTTGCTGATATAAAGGTAAATAACAAAGAAAAACAAAGAATATATGTGTTTTGTGCCATGAGGCAGCTATCTCCTCATTGTGCCACAAACAACAGAAGAAACATTTTTCAAGATCAGGATGAAGAATAGAACTTAGCAGCTGGGATAGAAGCAGCCATGTTCCATTTGAAATGTGACTACTTAGCATGTAAGTGAAATTAATTTCATAATGTTATTACATGTTTTTATTAATATTTCCATTTCAATGTCAATATGATTTACAAGAAAGAAAATATGATAGGCAAAAATTCTTGAAAAAAATCCCTGGGGAATTTTAACCTTTGTCTCAGCTTTCCAGCATCTATTGTCTATTCGATTATGGGATCGTATGGGAGAGAGAAATGACAAATGTCATTTCCAAGAAATTCATGTTAAGAGAAATTTTACCTCTAAAGTGTATAAATGAATTTCTTATTCAGAAATGAGCCTGCTTCCTATAAGATTTGATTATTTAAATGTAAACTTTTTTTTTCTTTCAAATTAGTACATATAAAGTGATATCTTGAGGGAGAAAAGTGTGTATCTCAAGGGCTGAGTGCAGTGCTTTATAACCAGATGAGGAAGTCAGTAGCTACCTACCCCCACCATTTCCTAATGTCTGCAGTCTTCATATTTCTCTCCCTGATTTTTCAGTTAATCCATGAGCTAATTTTAATTGTAAACTATAGCAGTGCTACTGCATTATAGAGTAGAGCCTTTGGGTACCCACAGTTCTAACATCTTTATCATACCTGCCTTCTCTTCTGAACTGCTAGACATGACTACTACACCCTTACTTTCCAGTCAGATTATCTTCCATATAGAATAGATTCTGGTATATTTTCAGTATCTAGATTATTGAATTTAATATAAAGTCTTCTAGGCACCATCGTTTTATTTTATTAATGACATATTTTCACTTTTCTATGGTTATGAGCAACAGTCTCTTCTTTATGCATACCAAATTTTCTTTACCTACTCATCTCTTAATGAACATCTCAGTTGACTCCAAATTTCTGTCAATTGTGACTAGCTTTGCAACAGGCATTGGCATGTAAGAATTTCTTTCATATTGTTGATTTTATTTACTTAGAATATACAACTAAAAGTAGAACAAAAAATAAATTAGATCTAATAAGAGCTTTTGGCAATGTATAAATATATTGGAAATTCTCATTATATACTGTAAATATATCAAATTTCTATTTGTCCAGTATACTTCAATACAACTTGAAAATTAGCAAGGATCATTTATTATTTGAGTCCAAATACACTTAATGTTTTCAACATTTTCTTCCAATTTTGTAAACATAGTGTACATTGAAGTTATAAATTCATGATACTGAATCCCCATATTTGATGCATAAATCATTTATTATAAATAAAATTAAATTGAACATCCTCTAGTTAAAAGAACTAGATGTACACAGATGGACATGAATGGAAAGTGAGCCAATTAAAACCTACACACAAATCACAAACCAACCATGCTATCAGTACCCACCTATGCAAATATATGTTAATTAAAACACACACAAAAATTGACCTTTTAGGACTTGTATATCAGAGGAGTGAAAGAATTGAAAAATAATCTATATTTACTTACTGTGAACTGAACTTACTGGAGACTGAAAACATAAATCTGGCTAACTCCAATTAGCATGGGAAAGTTTGGAAAGACTGAAGTCTCAAAGGTCCACAGAAGCTTGAAGAAGGCTGGGGAGGGTATAATTTAGAAACAAAGGATAAAATGAATACAGTTTGTGAGGTAGGAGAAATCATGAGATCGTGTAGAAGTATGTAGAATTATTTAGTGGGAACCCAGAGGATGACAGTACTGGGGAAAAATGAAATGAAGGAAAAATAAATGACAAAAGAGGGCCTTTTATACAATCCTAAATTTTCTATTATTTCTCGTAAAAATATTAAGAAAACTACTAATTGATATTAGGTATAGGGTTCAAGAAATTGAGTTATAAAGCTAAGGTTGTATATGAAAAGGTCAGTTCTACATCTTATTCAAAACACTCCACACTGCAGACAATGACTTGCAGGCAATGGTGGATATCACTCCAACAGCCGGGGCTGGCCCTATGATTTATGTGTGGTAAAATAATGTTTTATCAAGGACAAAGATGAAAGGAGAAGAAACCACCATAAAAATCTTTGGGAAGTAGATTCATTGAAGTTCTGATGACTTTGAAAATACTGTGGGTATGCCATAAATGACAGGTAGTATGACTTCTAGAGAAAGATGGTGGGTTTGAGTTTCCACGTGCTGATTTGGAATCCCCCAAGAATAACCAAGCACTGGAATCGAACTTGCCTTTAATTAGTGACCAAATTTGAATAAGCTTGACAATGAAAGAATTTAAAGAATGGAGATATAAAAGAATATAGAGGTTATCTGTAGAGAGAAGGATGAGGAGAGAACAGCAATGATGGCTTATAAAAGAGAAGCCAGTTCATAGAGAGGAAAAGCATCCAGTGAGAGATACAGGAGCCAGGGCCAGGAGGTGAGTTCTGAGACTGCAGGGAAGGCAGAGATAGTGAGGACTCACATGCATCCACTGCCTCTAGGAGTATTGTAATCACTGGTTCTTTTCAACAGCACTGTCTCTATGAAGTAATGCAGGTAGAACCAGACTGAACTAAAAATAGATGATAGATTAATTTAGATTATGATCAATAAACTATAGATAAATAATAGTAGATAAAGATAAAAAGATACATAGACAGAAGACAGATAAAAGATAGATAGATGATAGATAGGATAGATAAGATAGGTAATATGTTGAAAACTAGAAATGTTAGTATATTTTTTTCAGAGACACTAGACTATAAACTAACATAGGAAAAGTGAGGTTTCTCATAGCTAAAGAAAGCTTTCATTTAAATGAAAAAGGTGTGTGCATGTTTAAAATATTTTGAGGGATGTCTACGTTAAATAGTAAACACACGTGGGAAATAAAAAGGTAATGAATAAAGATTGCTGAGAAGGTAAGATGGGGCAGGCTGTATTCAGTTGGAGATATTAGCTTAGAATAAGTAGAAAACCATCTTCTCTTTGGGGACAGGAAAGATCCAGGATTCATCACAAGATTTGACAAAAGACATGGCTGATTCTGCTTGCTTTTAATCAGGAAAGGAGGCAAGGTCATCTGGCAATCATGACTGAGGTATGCAACTTTAACCAGTGTGAAAAAGAATGAGCTTTAAACAAACAAACAAAAAACAAAACAAAGCAAAACAAACAACAACAACAACAGCAACAACAACAAAATGTTTCTCCCTTATTCCATTTGCTTACAGTCCAACTTCTTTAAAGAAACAAGGAGATACTAATGTTTCTACATTTCCTCTTCCTGTTTTCCCAATGCAACCTGGTTTGAGGCTCCATTATTTTACACCTTTCTAACTCCACTCAGTTCTTTTTTCGATTTGCTTGGAAATTATTATTAGAAAAAAAAAAAAAAAAGGTCTTTTATGAATAGAAAAGTAAAGACATTTGTAGATGTTTCCTGTACTTCTGTGCTTTGTTTCTAGTTTAGCTAAATGTCTGGGCCTCATTCATTGAGAGGCAAAAATATAGCAAGTTAGAAATCCCTCAATACCACCTTGAAACTGCTGCTTGCCCCTTATTTGAATTGAGCTTTTCTTCCGTAGGTTACAATTTTAGGTTTCTTGTTAATCATGGTGAAAATGGTATAAGTATTGCAAAAGCCTCCTTGAAGATGATTTTCCGTTAATTTCCTGCACGAATAGGAGACCTTTTTGGCTTTGTTTTGCATCACATTTCACATCAGGTCCAGCAGGCTTCCCATTTTGCTGCTGAATGTCGTTCAGCTGTGTCTTCAGCTGATCTGGAAGAATATATTAGCATAATATATGTTTTAATTAATAACATATGCTCGCACAGTGGCAGCATGTATAAATGTCTGTCCTGCTGTGCTGTGGGAGAAATTTCCAATTTTAAGACATGCTCAGAAGAAATTTTTAGGGCTGGTTAGCTTGTTTGCTTGAATATTCATTGAATTCTAGAAAGTAACGTCTATGTCACCCCACGCCTTATTAATAACACTTTACTTGATCTAAATACCAAATAAACTAAACATGTTTCTGTGTATGTATTTTATATGCTTGGCAGGTCTATTCCTTCACTCTGAATAAATTCCATTTCATTTATAGGCTGGACTTTACTTGTTCAATTGCACACTAACATATGCCAAAGCGTAGTAACCATGGGCTAGTTGGTGTTTTGTGTGGTAAAGTGCAGATGGTTTTATGTCTAAAAAGCATCTATGTGCATTTTTGCTCACCACTCAAGTCATGTGAGAAGCTGAAGGATGATTAAGATTTTAGCTATATGCACATATAATATGCACAAATCTAAGCTATAGGCTTGAATTTGGCAAAACAGCTTGGACCAAAAAAAAAAAAAAATAAAGTGATTTTATTCTCATTGAAAACTAAATGAGGTGAACTTAATTTTATTTTTAAAGAAAGAGCCACATGTGGCTTATGAAAAGAGATTCATTGAGCTTATGGATATTGAGCTTAGGGCAGTGAATTCCACACCAGAGATGTCTTCCCTGCAGACTGTGGAACACTCTGTATTGCATTATAATACGACAGATGACCAACCATATGGCAAATGGAGAGAGAGGCTGGGGGAAGGGTGACAGTCTACAATAGTAGTAGGGACAGTAATGAGAAAACAAAAGTTTAACTCAGATTACAAGACAGATTTTTTTATTCATGGAATGTTGAGTTTGTACAGTCTTCTAATAGCACTTCTTGGGATATATGATTTATATCTTAACAATTATATTTATATACATTTTTTCTTATAGAAAAAAATCATCTGAGCAGTAGCATAATGAAAATGCAGCCAGACTTCCTTATAATTTATATATCCACAAATAGTCTAGATCTCTGAGACATTAAAACATTAAAAATATTTGGAACTGTTTGAATGAAGTAGGTTAATTCAGCAAGTATATCATCTCTTGTAAGATATGTAGTTTTACAATATTTTAGTGGTCGGTACTAATTCTTTACAACACACAAGAATGTGGCTGATACTTATTTACTTTTATCTCAGTTGCTTAAAACAAGACAACTTAGTATCTCACTTAAAATGTAGTATATGGTCATTCATCCATATGGCATAAAAGAATTAGCATTCTGTAGCATGGGAAGAACAGCGGAGGAGATATTATATACTTCCTCCCACTTTACAATCCACTTTTACAATTTTTTTTTCCAAAACAAATGAAGATCAAGAAGCACACAACAGTTATACAAAATGTAGTGTATAATCTTCCCCTACTCAGTGAAAAGACATATAATAAGAATACTTTTATGTGATAACAGTTCCATAGGCTTAAAGTTTTCAAACCTTCTTTAATAATGGTTCTTAAATGCTTCAACCTCCCTTCGAGCCCAACACCCACCAGAGGTAGTGGAAAAGAAAAGTTAATGGAAAATGTGGTTTGCAGATCTGTTTAGAAAGAGTTCTTTGGAGCTATTCTAATCTTCATTTATAGCACTCAAGAATCAATGGCAGTTCGATACAGAAGAAACTGCCAGCCTCCACCAATTGTCCCAAGTCTGAGGAAGCGGCAAGAAGCTGACGGAATATCCCAAGAAGTTCTATAGTGAGTTACTCCTTATGAGGTCATGACAAGCCAAGATCAGCAACACCATGCAAAGCTGCAAGGCTGCAAGGCTGCAAGGCTGCAAGGCTGCAAGGCTGCCAGGCTGCAAGGCTGCAAGGCGAAGCACTGTCAGAGCATCATCAGTGAAAACCAGCAAGGCAGAGCAAGTCAAACCAAATGCCAGAGCCTCCCCCAACTGCCACAGGCTCATATTTGTATTCTTTCTAAACATCATGTGTCCTCCCATGTGCTGCTTCAGCTAAACATCCTCTCACCAGTCGGCACCAGGAAAACATACGTTCATTTGTCTTCCTCAGCAAAACATACTCTCACCTCTCTGCCTCAGCAAAACATCATAGGACACAACTGAGTTTCCAAAGAGATCAGAAATTTCCACTTCACAGCTAGGTAGCTTTTGTTACTGCCAAATTTCTATCACCACTCATCATATGACTTGTAAAATTTATTTTCTTAGTTAAAATTAAAAGTAATAACCATTTGTCATTTATTACCTTGGATGCATTTGGACAGTCTACACGTGGTGTTTAGAGCACTCCATGCCATAACACAACTGGCTTTTGTTTTTCCTGTGTGGTACTCAAATGAGGGGGTCTCACTGAGACCAAGATAGTGATCCAAAACTGAGCTAGATGCCTCCAGCCACATACTCTTAAGATGTCTTCATCAAAACAAAACAAAACAAAACTCCACCCCACATACGCTCTGTCTCCTTTTCTCCTTTTGTGATACTGTTATGTGTTTACTGCATTATGTACCAGAGTGACAATGATTATGAGGATAGATGTTATACTCTACACCTGGCACTGTGATCATGGTATAGATGTTATAATCTACACCTGGCGCTGTTAGCTAAACCCAAATCCAGGGCTGGCTGTGTCATAGGGTCTAGATGATTCTCTGTTTTGTTAAATGGACATAGTAATAAACTGCCAACTGAGTTCTCATCCTTATATTCATTGGTTAGCATACCTCATAACCTTCAAAACAGAAGTTCTCTTAATAGTAGATGGAGATTAGAAAATATTTAGAACCAGTCAACATGCAGGGTATAGGAGATGTGGACTGTTCAGTTCTATATGGTACACCTCTACCACAGTGTCCCCTGTAAAACTTAGGGATCATCACTGAAGAGGAAATATAAAGATGGTAAAAGTCTTTAGGGAAACAGAGTATACTACAGAAGAGCACAATCCATTTATGAACTCAGGACTGATGGGACTACATCACAGGATATGCACAAAACCACACCACTCACAATCCCAGGAGGGATGTGCGAGGGCTTCATGAATTCCAGCTTCTATGCTAGGAGCAATTAATGATTAGAGGAGGGAGAAACAGTTTTCTTCAGAGATGCAGTTCCGCAAATACTAGTCATGCTTTTGTTGATGGTTTTGCAATCACGTATGTCTGGCTAACACTCAATGGACTCAGTTGGCATTTTAAAAATGTAAGTGCATGAGCTAGGATGTGAAGATCAGTGGTCTAGATAAAGGAAGAGGTGGAGAGGAGAGAATAAAGTATAGACATCTGGATTTTAAATATTTTAAAAGATAATTTTTCTTGCAAAAATTTAAACTTGCAATATTGAACTTGCTTTAAGAGCACATGTACAAATTTTCAGAAAATTAGCTCTCCATCATTTGTGCAAGGCAACATTTCCCATGGATCTTGAAATTTTGATCATCTAGGGTTAAATAAACTGTTCTTGCTTGTTTACAAGAGTTTCCAAAGATAAGTACCCTTGAAGACCATTTGTAGAGACTGCTTTTCTCATTAAGCAACATATTGAGAGATTGTCCAAACATATGTGGGCTCTTTAAACTAATATTCAGCTCTCTAATTGTTGCAATTCTGCACTTACTGTTTGATCACATTTCCTTTTACAACAATGAACTCAAAATTTTAAGGGGAAAAGAAGAAAGCATAAAGAGATCAAGATAAATAACATGTACATGCTAATTATTTTGAAAGCCTTTTTAGGGATTACGCATTTCTAAACTAATGGACTCAAGTATACAAAACTGTTCTTTTGGGAAAATTCACATACAAGGGAATGCCTTGATTTTGTTTTAAAGTCAATTAATCTCAAGTTGAGGAAATTCAAAACCCATTTTACCTAATTAAGATAATTTAAATTTGCCATTGCCCATATTACTTTCATTTCAGCATAATATTTCTAAGCCAGGATTTGAAAATAAACATTGTATACGTAAATATATATTGTTTACTTTCTAAAGCAAACATAATACTTACAAAAATCAGAGGAAACATCAAAGAAACACTAGGACTTCGTATTTTCCACATCATTTGTTAGTCACTACTTCTACTGAGATTTTTATCTCTAGCCATGCTTATTCTAGGATGGAGAAAAACAAAATATTTGGAAGGAAAATAATTCTTCAAATTGCTGCCAAAATTCACAGCTTGAGGAGAGGTCTAAGGCTACATGTAATACATCCCTTCTGCAGAAGTATTTGATATCAAATTCAGTAAGTAGTTCTCAAAATATGATCCCTCACAAAGGGCGTCACTTGAGATGGTTAGAGAGACAAGCTATCAGCATAGTCCAGTTACTGCATCAAAAGCTCTGGGGTGGTTCTTAGCACTGAATAGTTTTAAAAAGCCTGCCCTTCCATTGTTCTCAATAATTTGGGAGCATGATAAGGTTTAACAAAAACTTTACAGTTAATTTTATTATAATAGGGTCTATTTCAAGCTTTCTGGATATTAATAATTTTAAATATGGGGCCAGTGCGATGGTTCAGTGGATGAAAGAACATGTAGTTAAGCCTGATGATCAATGATCTGAGTTAGAGACCAATTCCTGACAACTGTCCTATTACTTCTACCCCTATACCATCACACACACACACACACACACACACACACACACACACACACACGTGCACATATGTACACACATGCACACATACATGTGCATGCACACACATACACAGACACACACAGAGTTCAAAGATTAAAACATTGTTAAATAGGTGATAAAGACATAATTTTATGAATAATGACTGCTCATGCTTCTCACTGTACACATAAACATCTCAGCAGATGGTATGCCTTTGAATCTTTAGGCAGTTGAACAGTTGGGCTTATCCTTTCAAACAAATAGATAATTAAATGCACTTTAAGACTTTTAATAATGAAGACTCTTAATTTTATTTTTTGACATAATCTAAGATTCTTTCATATTTTTCCTCACCCATCTTTAACTCCTATAAGAGAAACAGAAAACAATTGAAAATTCATTTTTAAAAATACTATGCAAGACTACACAAATAGCTATCAGAAAAAATTATTGATATAATCTATTATTACATTTATTCAGAATAAAATAAAGAGACTTTTAAGGTTAAAGTTACTTAAGCTTAAAGTTAACTATAGTCACCTCTCAGGATGATTGGCCACTCACTACAAGTTACTCATCTTATCTAGTTGTATTTCTTTCCTCAGTAACCCAGCCCTCCAATCTGCCTGACTTTTCTAGACACCTCTATTTCTACCCTATTATCCAATCCATAAGACAAATTTACCTTCCAAGTGACTGAAACCCTGCATCATCTAAGTACCTTTTATTCCCTATCATGTTAGATATTTTTCTATTAGCCTTTGTGTAATTGGGTTTGTGCAGATTTTGAGATCTGCATGTAATTACATTAAAGTTTTCCCATAGTTATTTAAATCATCAAATCTATAACTTACCTACCTATCTCCCTCAAGAATACACACCTTTTGATCTGCCAACTGTCAACAATTGGGTCTGTCCTTGTCTCTTAATTCTCACCAATGACTTGTATCTATATATACTTATATATGTAATATATAATTAAATAAAAGAAAATCAAGTGTTTATAAAATTCGCTGCCTGGTGTGTCACTTCCTTAAATATCAAAGCTTATTCTGCTGCTGGGATGAGTTTGTCTTACTTGCTTGCAAGAGTGATATACTTCATTCTGCCTGATCTCCTATAACAATTTAGGAAAAGTCTACCAGCTTCCATGCAGAGCCAAGTTATATGACAATATTACCTAGAAATGCTTTAAATAGATACATTTTTAAAATAAATTTGACTCCATTCTAATCTTAAATATACCAGTTAGTCAAAATGGTTAATTAATTCACTTGTTTTTACTTTGTTTAATGCCCCTGCCAGCACTTCTAAATCACAAAAAGTCAAACTAAGTTCGGAAACACCCTCATTATGAAGCATAAATTCCTTGATGTTGAACAAAATTTAATAAATATGCCAGGATCATACTATATTATAAGTTTGTATAAAGATATATAACATCAGGGAAAGACTGCTCACTAGGATCTAGGATGCTATTATTTAACTATTTTTAATTCTTTTTCTTTTCTCATTTCATGCACTAAACATTTGGCACAGGATTTCATGTATCCCAGGATCTCCTCAAACATGCTGTGTGGCTGGGGATAGCCTTGATCAGAAGGAGATCCACAAACCTCCATCTCACCCAAGCTTTCATATTATTTTCAAACGTTTCGGTTGACATTTTATCTGGATTATTTTCAATGTGCTCTGGGAAACAGCCCAATACAGATTCTGTACCCTCTAAACCAAAAAATCATCAAGAAAAATACTCTAGCACATGGTGAGAATGTTTGAAACCATCAACGCATGCATATAGCCACACAAGGTACACTCCAGAGGGAATTTAGCAAAAAATTATGAGAATTAAGGTGAATGAACTGAAATCTAATAATCTGGAGGTGACAGACTAACCCTGGATCCTGGGTTTGAAAATAATCCCACAAGGAAATAAGAGATCTGTTTAGAGGCAGTTTTAATTTCCAAAGCTATTTACTCCTTGTTTGAATAAATAGAACCTCAGAAATTCAATTTCAAAAAGTCATTTAGTTCCGTGTCTCACAGTTCTGGACAATTTCAAATCAAAATTCTAAACCTGGTGATGAAGCAACTCCTAACTATGATTTACTTGCTTCAAATGTGAGGTTTATAATTTTTTGCAAGTGTAAAAAGAAGTGAAGTTACTTGTTAGCTGACTCTGATGTGCTTAGCTGCTCTGACTAAGCACGCGTTTCCACCCCCGGGTCACTGTAGCTTCCTCTTGCTTATTCAGTATTTCGTCCTGTCTTGTCAAGAATTCTACTGCTGTGAAGAGACACCATGACCACGGCAACTCATTTTTTTTAAAGAGAATTTAATTGGGCTTGCCTCGAGTTTCAAAGATTTTAGACCATTCTCATCATGGCTGGGAGCGTGGCTGGGAGCATGGCTGCATGTAGGCAGACATGGTGCAGAAGTAGCTGGGAGTTCTATATGTGGATCAATGGGAAGTAAAAAAAAAAAAAAAAAAAAAAAAAACCACTGGGACTGGTTTAGGATTTTGGTCCCAATTAATTAATTAATTAATTAATTAATTAATTTTCTATATAGCCCGGATGCTGCCCCCTCCCCTCTTCTTCTTCTCCTCCTCTGAGAAGGTGGAGGGTCCCCTGGGTAACCTCCTCATCCCTGGCACATCAAATCCCTGCAGGACTAGGTGCATCTTCTACCCCTGAGGCCAGACAAAGCAGCCCAGCTAGGGGAACAGATTCCACAGACAGGTAGCAGCTTTAGGGACATCCCTTATCCATTTGCTGGGACCCCACATGAAGACTGAGCTACATATCTGCTACACACCCATGTCACCCAGTGACACACTCTTCAACATGGCCGAACCTCCTCCAACCATGCCATACCTCCTAATCTCTCTCAAATAGAATCACTCTGATAACCAAGCATTAAAATATGTGAGCATAAGGGTGCTATTCTTCTTCAAACCACATGTTTAATAGTTGAACAATCATTCATTCTATCAACAAATAGACAGGATATTAAAATCAATCTAAAGTGAGAACCCAGTTTCTGCTCAAGGATTTCATAATTACTATAGTATATGTAATTCTCCTGTCAGCAAAACACCTCAGCAGTAAGTTAGAGACTCTTTAATCTGATACTAATTCATGAATAAAAACTGACTTCTAACAAATTTTTAAAAACTGGATTCCTTTTAAATCATACAAAAAGCATGAGGGCAGAATATGAAAATTTGGAAAAAAATCATCAAATTTATAAAGTTCATGTATATATGTATGTATGTATATAATATAGATACATAAGTATACATATGTGCATATACATATAAGTATATGTATTTGTATATATATATATATATATATATATATATATATATATATATATATATATACAATACATATAAGTGTGTTCATATATGGATATGTAAGTTTATATATATGTATAAATATTTATGCATGCGTATATACACATATATGTATATATGTAAATGTAAGTAAGTACTTATGTGAATGTGAAAGAACTCAAGTTTTCAGTACAAATCCAGCATTAATACTTTTTAAAACATATCATAAGTAATTATTTAGATGCAAAAGAGGACTTTTAAGGTATCAATTGTTCCAAGTAACTCGATGCCTTTTGCATCTCAAAAATGTACTGGCTATGCATTAATTTGTTAAATGTTTGTTAAGTAACAATTATATTCAGCTTCTTAGCTTTATGCATTAGGTATCCTGAAACAAAATGAAAACCTTATTATTTTGTTTTTTGTTTTAGGTTTCAAAGGCTAAATAATTAGCAATGTTAGTTACAAATTAGAACATCTTGGGAGTAATATCCATTGATCTGCATGAGAGTTTTCATTTCAGTTTTTCTTCACATCATCATTATAGCAAATACTGATATCTCCATATTAGAATGACAAAAATTAAAAAGTGAAAAATAGATTATCATGTTCAAAAATGACAGTTGAGTGCATGTGTGTATATGAGTGTATGTGTGTGTCTGTAAGTGTGTGTGGGTATGAGTGTGGGAATGTGTATGAATGTGTGACTGACTGCATGTGAGTGTATATGTGTATATGTATGTGTAAGTGTGTGTGAGTATATGTGAGTGTGTGTATGTGTGTATGCTAGTGTATGTATGCATGTGTATGCTACTGTGTGTTACTGTGTATATGTATGTGTGTGCATGACTGTGTGTGAATGTATTTCAATGTTTGTGTGAATGTGACTGTGTGAATATATGAGTATAAGTGTGTATGTATGAGTGAGTGTATATGAATGTGTGTGAGTGTGTATGTGTATGCATGGTGGGGGAGAGAGGTAATTGTTAGGTAAAAGCTTATTTGAAGATAATACTTATAAAACTTTTAAAAGAGAAAAGTACTTACACAAACTAATTGTATGTCTTTATCCCACAAATCACACCTTAGTCATAGTCCAGACTTTGGCAAGTTTAGAGAATGTTACCAGGGCTTTAAATAACATGACATCATGCCTTCACAGGATTTACAGACAGAATATGAAGCCAAACCCTGGGCTTTTTTTATAGTATAATTAATAAGAATGTAGTGCTTTTATTGGGATTTTATGGCAACCATTGTCTTTGGGTAATTTTATTTCTTTCTGCTAAATGTGTATTAACCAACTCATGAATTGAAATAATACTCCATTTTGGAAATGTACATATGTGCTCTGGTGTGAGTATTTCTGGATAGGAAAATAGATACAAAACGTCAGCAAATGTGTGCATGCCTAATTGTATTTTCAGTCAATTGAAGAAGGAGTAAAATAATAAATAAAAGAAGAAGAAGAAGCGTACTCAGGTTCTATATGAAAACATAGCTCAGTTGGGGAGGATGATGGCATTTAAACTCATTACAGAGGCAGTCTTGTCTGTCTTCTTTGAACAACATGCAAAAAGTGGAGGGCATAGCACCTTAAGGGAGGAACTATTGACCTATTCCATTCCAGCACTATCCATTCTATGATGGTCAGGGGGCAGGTGGAGCCATAATCTTGCGATGTAGTCACAAAAAAAACGAGCAGAGAATATACCAACTAAAAGAAGAATCTTCATGAGTAGACACAACAGTAGCATCAGTAAGACTTCCAGTAACTTTAGGAAAACTTGTTAGTCTTGTGGGACCATGAAAGGCAGCCTGTTTTCTGGTCATGCTAGGTTTATATTCTGGAGACCTAGCAGATAATTCTTCAAGGGACGGAAGGAAGTTTGCCACATGCTCCCAAACTCTAGACTTCTGACACAAGGCCCCAGCTCCTTAATTCTGTGGCCTTCAGACACATAGGGAATGTCCCAAGCTTCTGGTATTCTGTCTGGACTCCACCATGAGCCACGGTCTAATCTCTCACTGGAAGCCTCTCAGAGTTCCCAGATGGTCTCCACTAACCCAAGCCTCCTACTGAGCAAACTGCCTAGGAAGCAAGCCTAGGACTCTCCTCCCCATGGGAACCTGCAGGATCTCCCTCCTTCTGCCCTTTTCCCTTAGGCCCTGGGCCAGAGCACACCCACAGGTCCCCACTCTGTTCTCAGCTTAAGAGACTGTGGTGCCTGAGAACCTGAGAACCTGCTGATCTCCTCTCCATGCAGGCTGGGACCCCAGAGCCAGCTCCCAGTAGTTACGCAGGGGCCTACCTCAGATTGTGTTTCCCCACCATAAGAGTGGGGTCCTGGTGCTTCTTACAGCCCAATGCCCACCCTGTACCGGCGTAGGGAAACTGCAGTCAAAACTTCCTGTGTATCACCTTGCCATGTAGCCTGAGCCCTGGGCTGGTTGCAGGCCCACCACTTGTTTGGTTTGGTTTGGTTTGGTTTGGTTTGGTTTGGTTTGGTTTGGTTTGGTTTGGTTTGGTTTTTCCAGACAGGGTTTCTCTGTGTAGCCCTGGATGTCCTGTAACTCACTTTGTAGACCAGGCTGGCCTCAAACTCAGAAATCTCCCTGCCTTTGCCTCCCAAGTGCTGGGATTAAAGGTGTGTACCACCACTGCCCAGCTACTACTTTTAACCCACATAGTCTGATTAGCATTTTCCTGACTTGATTTAGGAACATACATGAAATGTCTTCTCCTGCGCTTGTTTTTGTATATGTTGGGGTAAATTAATATTTTAAAGTATAATTTTCCCCAACACAAGATTGTTAAAAATAAGGATATTGGAAATAGAGTGAAAATTAAAAAGTATGTATCACACAAGGCATTATCATGCCATCTGACAAAAACAAAAGAACCCAGTTACTACTGTAACTATTATGGCACATACATATATATATACACATCACATATAGATATATGCATATCACATATACATATGTACATATTAATATATTATAATAAAGACATAAACCCTTATGAAATTATTTTTGGCCTCAGCTCAAATATTTATTGGATCCAATTGTGCTCAAAGAAAAAACATAGACACCCCTTCTTCTATTTAGGTAGGGCTTGTTACTTATAATGATCTATAACCTCAAAAATACACTTTTCATTTGTCTTACTTGTTGTATTTACCTTGTACCTTTCTGTTGACATTTTACAATTGAATAAAAGCAACTCCTAGGATGTTGGAGGATATTGGGTTAATGGGATTCCCATCCCTAGAACTCTGCTCTCCTATTTATTGGTTTCACATTTCCTAATCACCAATTTAAGATCAAGAATAGGCTAAATGCAAGCTACAATGGTATCTATGCTTTAATAGATTCAAAGGATTCAACTACTCTAAAGTATTTACCACTCAAGGAAGTAGCTTCAGTTCCAAGTTAAAGGATGAAAATAGCTAAAGGGGATAAATGAGCACTTGAGGAAGAAACATTGAAAACCTCTTAAATTAATAGATCTGAAATCTGTACCATTCAAGGTATAAAATGTAAATATATAAAATGGATATGGTGTAGTCCCATCTCCAAGTAAGCAATATAATAACATGAAAGGTTTGAAATGAAGAAAGATGTGCAAATGGGAAGTGAAATGGGAAAGATCCCTCCATGAAAATCCAAAGCAGTTTTGTATTCATAAGTCAAACCTGAGCTCTGGTGACTATATTATTAGCTTCATCTTACTTAAAATAATGAATAAACCCCACAATAAGAAAGACTCAGAGCCCAGACTCTTATGACTTCATAGATTAATTCCACAGTGTTCAAGAGAAGAACATCAATACTTTTCAAGTTCTTATTAAAAAAATGGAGACAATTTTTTTCCTTGAGCCACCAGATGATTCAGCAGGCAAAGATGGCTTCTGTGTGTGCCTGGTGACCAGAGTGTGATGCCTGAAACTCAAGTACCTGGGGAAGAATGAATCAAGTTCAAACAGTTGCCTGCTGTTCTTTACATTCTCACTATGGCATGAGTGCATGCAATACCCATGCTATACACACATTCATACACCCAGAGAGAAAAACACAGATATAGGTGGAAAGGAAGAGAAACAGAAAAGAAAAACTCTAAATCCACTTAACAAGTACAACCTGATTCAAACCCAGATGACTGTACTATGAATGAAGAAAGCAGAAATTAATGTCAAAATCCTCAGTGCAACCCAGCAAAATGTATTGAACTACACGCTTAAGGGAATATGCACCATAACCCACTAGGATTTACCTTGGAATGCACATTGTCATGCCATTAACGCATTGGCAGAATAAACTAAAACTGCATGACCATCTAATGTGTACAACAGATCGCTAGACAAAACCCAACATCCTTTTCTCTATTAAAAAGAAGAAAAGAAACTGAAGAAAATGACTATTGAAGAAATGTACTTCAACATACTAATATCCATACATACAAACCTACAGATAACATCATTTCAATGAGAAACTTGAAAGCTTTCCCACAAGGTCAAAAAGTCAACTCCTGTCAAGTCCATGAATATGATGCAGGGAGATCGGGTCAGACTAAGTAAGTAAAACAAAATAATTAAAAGAACCAAGCAGGTAAAGAAAATGCTAACTTTTTTTCCTGAAAATAATAACTTTTTTCATTAGATATTTTTCACTTTGCATCTCAACCGCTGCCTCCCTGCCTCCTCTCCTCTCATTCCCACTCTATCCTCTCTCATTCTCTCCTACTCTCTTCCCTCTCTTCTCAGAGGAGGAGAACACCCCATCCCCCAGGTACCAAACCACCCTGCTATATCTGATGCATCCTTCCCCCAAAAGTTAGAGTTTATGAACACCTTCAACAAAATTGATAATATAAATAAAACATGCCCAAATAGATTCATTTTTAGAATATGAATAATAAACCAAGAACTTAAGAAAAATCATATTCACAGTATCAAAATAAATGATTTGCTTATTAAAAAGGTAACTAAGGAAAAAGAAGAAGAATATGGAAGAATATGAAATGTCAGTGCAAAAATATGAAGAGAATGCAAATATATTCAAAATTATCTCATTGACAACTTGGAAAACTGATAGTTCTAAGGAATGCTTACTACACAAATTGATGTATATATGTCGTGAAATTCTTATAGTAATCCCTATAATATCATTCACACACACACACACACACACACACACACACACACACACACCTCAGCTATCATGAGTAGAGGACATAAGCCCCTCAAAATTGAAAATAGAATCCTACATGATGTAGCAATCTGTGGGATGTAAAACCATGTCAGGAAGTTTGGTAAGGTAGAGCAGGTCGAGACCCAGAGACGCAGTGAGCACACATCTAAGGCTTAAGTGTCTCCCAATTCCCTCCCAGACTCCTGACTTGAAACACATGCCATGCTTCTCACATAAAAGAGATTTGAACTGTGGTCACATAGGCCCAAAGCTGAGTTCTCCACGCTAATGAGGTACCTGGAGGCATGAATGGATTAGCCAATAAGCTTCCCATCCCAGAGATTCCTCTCTGCAAAAAGTATTTAATCTCATGTTCACCCTGAGGAGTGGGGTATGATTTTATGCATCCACTTGCTATCATGACAATAAATTGTTTTAAACCATGGACTTTTCATCCTGATCTGCCATGGGAAGCGATGAAGAAGACCTTTTACCTTCAGAGCCACAGCATAATCCCCTCTAGTAGAAGGCTTCTCTGCACTCACCCCCCCCCCCAACTACCAAGTGTGTGGTAAACGCCATCAACTCCCCAAGTTTGGCCTCCCCAAGCATTTGTGCTTTGTGGTAGAACAGATGCAGACCTGTAACCCTACAGCATTCCAATTTCTGAGTAATATAAACAAGGCATTGACAAACATAGCGGAATAGCAGCTTGGTATGTGAATGTGCATCACAGTGCTGTTCATAGAGGTAGTAGAAAAAAAAAAGGCCAGTGATTAACAATCTATGAAACTCTTGCCATTTATGACAACACTGATAAACATGCAGATCATCATGTTAAGTGAAACTATCCAGGATCGGAAGAGTAAAGACTTGCATAGTCACTTATTGGTGGCATTTAAAATAGTCAAACTGAGAGAAGCAAAGAGCAGAATCACAATTGGCAGGGATCTATTTAGGGGAAGATGGGAAACATTGGTCAGATGGTACAAGCTTTTGGTTATGAGGCAGATAACAGTGTGAGATACTGAAAGTATAACATAAAAATAGTAAAAGAAAAATAAATCATTTTATATACTTGAAACTCACAGAGAACAGATTGCTTTTATTTTTATTTATTTATTATTATTTGTTTGTTTGGTTGGTTGGTTAGGTTTTTTTGTTTTTGTTTTGTTTTTTTTTTGTTGTTGTTTTTTTTGCGACATGGTTTCTCTGCATAGCCTTCGTTGTCCTGGAACTCACTCTGTAGACCAGGCTGGCCTCGAACTCAGAAATCCGCCTGCCTCTGCCTCCCGAGTGCTGGGATTAAAGGCGTGTACCACCATGGCCCAGCCAGGTTGTTTTTTATTATTTAATGAGATTTCCTGTCATTATATAAAATGATAAAGTTTTTTCAGTCTCCATATTCCCTAGTTTCCTTTCAAATTTATGTCCTCTTATTCCTTCTTACTGCTATATCAGTACAGAAATAAACATACATATGCCACCTGCTGAGTCCATTTAGGTTTCCTAGGTGTACATATTTAGAGATGAGCACCTAGAACATATCATCTGACACAGGCTAATTTGACTACAGAAGTGAGTATGTACCATATGTGCTTTGTATACTTCAGCATATTCAAAATTTTGTTTGTCTATTAATTGTTTAAAAAGAAAGCCTTTAAGCACAATGCTTCTGGCTGAATAACTCTAGTTACCCTTCACTAGCATACTTAAATTCAGAAAAAAAAAAATAAGCTTAAATTTAAATTTGGGATATATTGGAGAATGTCAGAAAAGAAGCATATGTGAATACATTTTCAATAATTTTTTAAAAATTATTTTTTTTAGATTATAATTATATAATCACACGTTTCCCCTTTCTTTTTCCAAACCGTCCTATATAAATGAAAACTCTTCTTCATTTTGACATTATAACATAATTGCATTTCTTTCTTCCCTTTCCTCCCTCTAAAACCTTTTTGTATATCCCTTCTTGTTCTTTCTCTCTCCTCCTCCCACTCCTTTTCCCTCCCCCTCTCCCTGTCCCTTTCCTTCTCTCCCCCTCCCTCTCCTTCTGTTCCCCTCCCTCCCCCTCTCCCTGTCCCTCTCCTTCTCTCCCCCTCCCTCTCCTCTCCCCTTGCCTCTCCTTCTCTTCCCCTCCCTCTCCTCTCCCCTCCCTCTTCTTTTGTACATTTGTACCCTTCCCTCTCCTCTCCCCCTCCCTCTCCTTCTTCCTCTCTCTTTCCTTCTCCCTCCATTGCCCCTCCCTCTGTCTCCCTCCTCATCCCCTCTCTCTTTTAGTGTGTGTGTGTCAGACTGTCTCTCTGTGCCTCTGCATCTCTGTCTCTGTTACTGTGTATGTGTCTATCTGTCTGTTTCTCTGTTTCTCTGCAATTCTGTGTCTCTGCGTATGTTTCTCTCAGTGTGTCTATCTATCTCTGCATCTCTTTGTCTCTCTGTCTCTGTTTACCTCTGTCGTTCTCTCTGTGTGTCTATTTCTCTGTCTCTCTTATGTTTCTGCAATTCAGTGTATGTCTGTCTCTCAGTGTGTGTGTCTGTCTCTGTCTTTCTGTGTCTGTCTGTGTCTGTGTCTCTGTCTCTGTCTCTCTCTTTCTCTGTCTCTCTCTCTCTCTTTCTCTCTCTCTCTCTCTCTCTCTCTCTCTCTCACACACACACACACACACACACTCTCTCTCTCTCTCTCTCTCTCTTAAATTTAACCTGTTCAGAATGTATAATGTTTCTCATAAAAATGTGTGTTTTCAAAGCAGACATTTCATATTGTATAATCTATTGTGTTGTTCCCTGGAGATTATTTCCTCACTTTTCACTGCCCCTTAGTTGTCTGTACTTGTTTGTGTTGGGTTGAGCCCTTGTAGGGTTTCTCTGTCCACACTTGGTGTCACCCTTCATCAGGTCAAGTGAAGCTCCATGACTGTACCCATGAAGATCCTCTTGCAAATGCCCAACATTTCACCAGCCATCTACAATACATGCCCAGTGTAGCCACTAAGGTCTGTGGTTAGCTAAGCCCTGCCACTAAAATGAGTCTGGGTACTTCTTCCCATAAACATCAAATTATCTACAAAAATTGTTCCCTCTGAATTTGGTGACTCCTCCAGTCCTTATTAAGAACTATCTACTAGCAAGAGTTCACAGGTCACCCTTTAAGAAATCCTGTAAGTTGATAAATACACAGATCTTTCTCACCTTGAATGAAAATCACCAGAAATTTGTACAACAATATTCCAGAAGAATGGCCCCTCTTCCTCTATGACTAGCAATAAGAATCTAAGAAATCTATACTCTTAGACACAAAATCATATAGGTATTATGTTAGGCAGAAATTACAAATGACCAAAAATGATTTTCAGAATATCCTAGCTACTCTACACACAATTAATCTATAATGAATATTTTAACATCATTACCCATTTATAAAATTAATATAATAATCTCCAAAACAGAAAACTGAACTAATGCAAAACATCTCCTGCATTTTGTTAATAGTTACCATCTTTGGTGTTAATGAAATATAATAATGTAGAATTGACATGAGTAATTTTGCCGTAGTGAAAGGTTTTTGATTGGAATACCACTGGAACTCATGATTAAACAAAATATTTGTCCCTATAGCATAGCACAACCCTTCCAGATTTACATATCACAGTTCTGAAACTTGGCAATTTGATATTAAATAGTAGACATAACAGAAAGAAAATGTCTTCTTTCCAAAGCTTCTTAATAAATTGTTTATGTGACTCACACATACACAAGGTCTTACAAGCTACCACAGGGAGTTTATTAGCTGATTTTTCTGATACAGCATGTGTGAAACACAAGAACTTGGAGGAAGACAGTAGAAAAGAAAAGGACACAATGAAGACATTCGTTAAAAAGCCTTACAACAATATGGGAATATATGATCTATAAAATAATGGTGCAAAGTATGCCAAGGGAAGAAAGGCAGACAGAAAATAAAGGATGGTGACTCATACAGACTAAACAAAAATGTCATTCAATGATGACGAAGAGGAAGTTCTCATTTAGTTGAGCTTATATAAGGACAATTTGATTTGACCTTTGGAACAGATATGATAAAATTATTGGATCAGAGTTGCTTCCTCTGAAGGTGTTTTTGACTGCATTGATGAGCCAAGGAGACTGATCACACATTGGGGGCTACTCAAAGGTTTGGCAAAATCCAAATTCTGCTCAAAACTATTAATCCAACTTTGTGAATAATGAGAAATCACAAAGACAATGCTAGTACCTCCCACAGACAACTCATAAGATAGTCATGTACTTTACAAAATATTCGTTGCAAGAAAATATATTTAAAACTAATATATGGGGAAAAACATAGCGAAGTGATTCTGCATGTTTTTAATTATGAAGAATAAACAGGTGTGATGGAAGAGGGCCTTCTAATGGGGAGGTTGATGGTATAAATGGTCAAAAATATTATGCTATTTATTTCTCTTCATAATGGCCTTCATTTCATATGTTTATACATATGCACAAGCATGTATACACAAAACTGTTTTCCTTTCTTTTTCTCTTCCACTCCCTTTCATCTCCCTATTCTCTAAAACACATAGAGCTACAACTGTGATCACTATAGCTTTATTCAGAAACTGGAAACAACTGAAAATGGATAAAGAAAATATGGGACATCCACACAATGGAGTATTACTCAGCTGTTAAAAATAAACATCATGAAATTTGCAGGCAAATTGGTGGAACTCAAAAAAAAAATTATCCCTGGTGAAGTAACCCAGACCTACAAAGACAAATATGGCATATATGGACTTATAATTGTATATTTCTTGTCAAGTGAATGGTAATCAAGCTATAGTCTATAGTTCCAGCCATAAGACAAAGATGAGGGCTCTAAAGGAAAACAAGGACCTTCCTGGGAAGGGAAAGTAGGATAAATTTTCAGGTGGACTGAGGGTAGCTGGGGATGGGAGTGTAACGGGTTAGGTTGTGGCAGGAGGTGGAAAGAGAGAGTATAGAGAGAGACAGCGGGAATTAGGGGAGCATTGGGAAGTGGTAATGAAATGTAATGCAGTAGTTCATCCTGAAATCATGAGTGTGACACTTGTGATACCTCCTAGTAATGGAGGATATGAAACCTGAACTCATAATCATTTGCAGCCAGGCTAGGCTTCCAGTGGTGTGAGTGGGCTGCATTTGGTTGAGTTTTGGGTGGATAAGGTACCGAGCAGATGCAGATTCCAAAACTATCCAGGCTAATGCTAGAACAGGAGGCCTGCCTTTAAAATCTGACAGCAGGAAACCTATTGCCAAGGGCATTATCTATATAGATCATTGTGTATAAAGAGTTCAAGCTGGTGCCTGCATGGAGCATTCACCCCAACATCCTAGTCTCTTTTGCATAAGAAGAAACTCTGCAGGCTATGAAAAAAGAATTCTTTTCTTTTTCTTTCTTTTTTTCAATTTTTTTATTAGTTATTTTCTTAATTTACATTTCAAATGCTATCGTGAAAGTTCCCTCCCCCCTCCCCCCGCCCTGCTCCCCTTTCCACCCATTCCCACTTCTTGGCCCTGGCATTCCCCTGTATTGGGGCATTGATACTAACCCAGCAACAAAGCCCTCCACCTACAATATGACCTGCCTGCAAATGTGCTGGGGCAATGATGGCATAGAACTTGTGGGAATGGTCAACCGATATCTGTTTTAATGGCCAGCCCATTCTACGAAAGGGAGCCTATGCTTGATACTACCTGGATGGACAGAAACAGGAGACTAGACATTCCAGAGACCTAGGGCAGAAGCAAACACAACTGGAAAAAGAACAATAAGACTGGACACAGCTACTCAATAGGATGATTTTTAATGATATTACACTATCCTTATAGATCGGTGCCTTGTCCAGTCATCCATCATAGAGGCTTCCACTGGCAGTAGATAAGAGAACATACAGAACCCCCCAGCCAGTCATTATGCATAGAAAGAGAGAGATTCTAAATTGGATATCTCCATTGGGTCTGAGATTGGGTCTGAGATTGGTGGAAGATGGACAGAAAAGACTGTAGGAGTCAAAGGGGATGGAGAACACCAGGAGAACATGGCCCTCCAAATGAACGAAGCATAGCTCATATGGATTCACAGAGACTCAAACTCACAGAGAGCAAGCACTGGGCTTCCATGAATCTGCACCATATTCTCTAAATGTATGTTACAGCTGTTAGCTTGGTGTATTTGTGGGACTCTATCAGTGGGGACAGGAATGTTCTGACTCTTTTGACCGCTCTTGAGACTCTTCTCATCCTAGTGATGTAACCTTGTCCAATCTTGATATGAGATTGTTTTGTCTTATCATATCTTGTTTTGTCCTGTTTTGTTATCATCAGCTGAAAGAGTGCTACTTTCTGGAGATGAAATGGGGAGGGAATAGATCTCAGAGAGAAGGGAGGTGTTAGGGGGGTAGGGGGGAAGTAGAAGGCTGGGGAAATGGTAGTCTGAATCTATTTTTAATAAAAATAAAAAATACAGAGCTAAGATGATATGCACACATAAAGTTTCCATCCTGTTCTCATTCATAAGATTAAATATATCCTTTTGAAGAGCTTTGCTGTGATACATTAGCTTGCATGTCTATTTTAGGGAGGCGTGAGAGCTTTGATCCCATGGAACCATGTTTAAAGTCTAACAACTACAATATCCTGGAGCAAAAGATTTTGGAAGTCAGGGCTAGAAAACCATTAACTCTTGGTCTTACCTCAACTAAAGATTGGCAAGCCTGGTCTAAAAATACCTCACTGTCGGGTTCCTATGGTGCTCTGTAGACACAGGGAATGATAATTTCCAACATTTGAATCAACAATCTTTATAATGGAATTTCACTTTCAGCACAAAATTACTTTCATGGTTAATATTAAGTAGAAATTAGAAAAATGGATGATCCTGTTTCTCGTATTTAACTTGGCTAATGTACAATTCTAATTCTGGTTTACTTTTGGGATCTTATTATGTGAAGGCTCTTTATAAAAATTTCGGAGATAACCATAACTTCTGAAACATATATGAGTTAATTTCTTATTTTATATTCTTATATTATTTTGTAAATTTCTAATATTAACCATATTATTATTTATATAATCCTTAAACTATTTCACAGAAAAGATATTTGTTGGCTATATAATTTTAATTTGTAATATAAAAGTTTTAAAAGCAATGTTAAATGTTAAAAACCAAAAGGAGACAAGAACATATTCACTTAAATTGATGGACTTATATCTTTTGCACTAAAATAGTTGTTCAAGCATAAAAGGAAGATTATTTCAACATGATATAATCAATATATATATGTGGGTCAAGACTATCAATGCATTAATAAAGAATTTATGTAAATTCATAAACCATGTGTGGTTTAATATTGAAAATGAGTAATCGCGTTCATAAGAGACCTATAATATGGTAAGGGAAGTTTTCCTTGCTAAGTTTTCTGATCAAATATCTTTGCCTGTGAACTCAGGCAGTGAGTGAACAGGAAATTATGGGTAAATAAAAATAAAATTCATCAGAAACATGTGTGTGGTGCCTGTGTTCTCTTTTTGCAGGCTGTATATGAAGAAACACACCTGGACAGAGCATGTAGGTAGACCTCTAGTCTCCTACTATCTGCATATACTCCTTGGTGATCCAGATTGAGTACAAAATATAGTGATAAAAAAACTTTCTTCACTTTAAGCTGCTGGCATGTTTTATTGTCTGTTGTTAACCTTCTGTCTAGTTCAAGTGTGCCTAGTGGTTATGCACAAGTCTTATGTTGCAAGTACTTAAGAAAAAAAAAAAGTTTACAAAATCAAAGAGAGACACAATTAAGAAACTATGGAAAGACACTAGCTTCATAGAGATTCAGCAATATCTGTTCCAAGGCATGCACATGTACACTCACACAGTACCTGTTCAAATGTACACATATTCATGTGTACACATGTGCACACACACATGCACATACATATATACATGTAAGCACACACTCATATATACACCACTGTGTTTAATCCATTGCCCTTCAGAAAACTTGTGTCTTACAAAACTGCACTGAACTACATAGTAAGTTAATATATTATTTATTTTTTAGTGTTTGGTTTTGTGGTAAGTACAGGCAAAATGTCCTATTGTATGATTTCTTTTCCATACAGTCCAGGGGTAATAGTTTATAAAATGTCATCAAAATCCTCTCCAGATACATACGGATAATCCTGAAAACTTCCACTGAACATATTTATTTATACCCAGGAAATCACATAGGTTAGAGTATAATGGGCATTCAGTTTTTAATTGATTAAAGATAGATAACAAAATATAGAGTAAGTGCATGAGTGATGTGGATAGAGACTCTTTATTCTCTCTCTTGTAACTGTCCCCTTTGTTTCCCATTACAGTACCTTGTTTATTGTTGTTCTATGAGACAGTGGCTTGCTGTAAAGCTTGTGTGTGCCTGGTATACCCCGTGTTGCCTAATATGCTATCAAAATCACAGCAATCCTCCAACCTAAGACTTCAGTGCTGATTCTGCAGTAGTGAAATATTTTAGTCTTTAGAGTGCCTTCTACCCATAAAGGCCCATTATAGGGCCTTTTTTTTTAATTTTTCCTAATTAATATACCAGATGTCACCCTATCTCTCTGCTCACATGTCATTAGAACAATATACTAACCTGTTGATGGTTCACTAGTTCTTTCAAGCATATTACTTTCTTTTCCCTAAACAGAAATAGATTTGCTAATCAGTGCTGCTTTCTATCTATAGTGGTTTAAATATGCTTGGCCCAAGGAGTGGCACTATTTGTAGGTGTGGCCTTGTTGTAAAAAGTGTGTTGCTGTGGGCATGAGCTTCAATATCCTTGTCCTACCTTCCTGGGAGCCAACCTTCTCCTTTCTGCCTTTAAATGAAGATGTAGAACTCTCAGTTCCTTTATTCCCACATCTGCTCGATTGCTGCCATGCTCTTGCCTTGATGACAATAGACTGAACCTTTGAACCTGTGAGTCAGCCCCAATTAAAATGTCACTTATATGAGTTGTCTTGGTCATGGTGTCTGTTCATAGCATTGGAAACCCTAACTAAGACACTATCCTCTTGTTTCCCACCTGTAAATAAGGATTATATGAAATGTATTGGGAAACCCCACATACCATTCTTTTATGCAAATTATTTCATCTATTACTCTAGTAGAAAATCTAAACAAAAGAGCTTACCATACGAAGGTTGCTTGCAGGGAATTCATCATAGTCCTTGTTGCATGAGGTCACCTTTTTCTAAACATCTACTGTGGAAATCTGCTAAGGTTCTACAACTGGCATTAACAGCAACTTCTCCCAATATTTTTTGATACCTGGAGCAGAACTTTTCCTTCAATTTCCAAGTACTATGGTTGTTCCCTGTGGCTCTACAAAATAAGTGGAAGTTGTGCTCCATCAACATCTACCACTCTCTTAGAATTCTGGAATGTGATTTGGCTAGCCAGAGGCGTGAAGTAAGTTAGAACAGTCAGACACTGGACCAACAATTGTGCTTCCATTCCAGTAACCATAGTTGTTTTTACCCCATCCAGTTTAAAAATCATCCTTCTTGATAGAAAAGACAGAAACAACATAGGAGTTCAGTAGTTCTGTGATTCTTTGTCCTGTCATCTGATTTCCCACCATCTGGCCTGAGCAGTTGGATTCCACCCTCGCTCTATTCTTCCTTGACACCAAAAGAGGTTTGCATGACTTGTATTGAAAAGGGAATTGAAAATGGCTGTGCATACAGAAAATGGAACTGAGAAACACAGATCATGTAGAGTGAAATGGGAAGCAGTGTGAGATTATTACTAATTGCCAGATCAACTTTACGAAGAATCAAGAGGCAAGAAGAAGGAAAGCAGACAAAATATATTCATGGGGAAACAATTAAAAGATCGGTGGCAGCACAGTTATGAAACAGGAAACTAATGTTCTCACCAAGTATGTTTCTGCCTATAATTAATAATTGATGGGGTATACCATAGAAAAGAACTTTATAATGTCATTTTCACTTCTAGTGTAAAATCACAATGAAAAACAGACCAAAGAACTTCAAAGACAAACTAATCCCAGAGCAGATAATGGCTGTCCAGGCTCACAGGACTGAAATGATTCTCCCAAACCCACGTCCATCTGCTCTTCCCAGGACTTGCATGCCACAGGTTAAGGAAGTGATAGTTTGCATGTCTCTGTCCACTTAGCTTCTTTGAGGGTCAGTATTGAACATTCGTCTGTTTTAAAATCTTGTGGATATATGCCTAAAATTTTCCAATGCTAAGAATACAAGTCCTTCCATAGAGAAGTGGAAGCCACTATTTTCATGGGAGGCATTTCAACTATTAAATAAAGCAAGAAGTTTTTAAATGAATAAAAATTAGTCATAACTACCGACTGAACAACAAGAAGCATAATGTGGACACTGTCAGGTGTTAACACTGCATATATCTATATCTATGTCTATGTCCATGCCTCTATCTATCTATCTATCTATCTATCTATCTATCTATCTATCTATGAAAGAAATATATGCAAAATGAATATATATGTGAAGGAAATATATGATATATGACATATAACATGATAAATTACATTATATATACTATACATTATATCATATATACCACTTATTATACATTATTTCAGATATGATAAGAAGCCAAAGTTTCTAATACTATAATCACCTTATAAAACTTAATTCCCAGGGTTCTTCTAAAATCATATACAGGTTATGTCTAAAGTTTGCAGCTCATATCAATGAAGAACTCAGTTACTGGTTAATGGTACACTTAGAATAACAGATCAACATTTTGTTTTATAAGACTAATAAAAGAGGTATAGGGGATGAAGTAAGGGAAATACTTGAGAAATCAGAGGGAACCATATTAAAAAAACAATGATTATATAAAAGGGGAGAAGGTTGATAATTCATTTGCAAAGAGTTTTTATTACTGACAGACTGAATGGCATATTTTCTCTGCTATGCCCATCCATAAACATTACCTTTTAATTTTTTTCCCAAATGATCCTTAGCCTGGCATGGCAACATGTACCTGTAATTCCAACACTCAGGAGGCTTAGGCTATACAGTCATTAGTCCAAAGCTGGTGTGGGCTAAAAAGCATGGTTTTTTCTCAAATACTCTATGCTCATAGATAAATTACTACTCTTATTTTTTAAAATAATTAATCAAGAGATGCTAAGCAAACTTTTCAAGGCTGATAAGTGAAAGTTGGCATATGAAAATTGGCAATTTCCATTGTGAGATTCCTGAGTAAAGTGTTCATCATTATACTTTATATATCTAAAGGAAAGGCTAAGAGATGAATTGTGCCCACACTCTGTGCTTCGTCAGCATTCCTCCAGTATGGATCAAATACCCGCCCCCTAAACTGCATCAGCTTCCAATTAAATAGATACTTGTATATTAATACATTACTTTTTCACTAGGGTATCATGCCTTAGATATAAACTTCCATGGCTCAGGATGATTTAAGATTCACTTTCATCATGGTTATTAGAACACCACTTACTCTGTGTCCTTTATCCAGCTCATCAATTTAATGTTTAAAGTCTAGATATAACTTCTTTGAGGATAGAAAAGTAAACAAATAACCTTTATTTAAACATGTCAAATTAATGAATATTGATAAAGTTAATATTTACATATATATTAAAAATTATATAGATATAGTTGTACCACAGAATGGATATAAACTTAGTATTACTAAGGGGACAATGATATCAAGGGACTGAGTCCAATGAGGAACAATTCATGGTTTATTTATTATATTAGTAGCTAGATATATAGATATCAATATATTATTAATCAATAACATAGTTCTGAGTATTTGCATAGCCCTCTTTGTTACAATTCCACAAGAATATCTGTGTAATTGAGGAATTCAGCTAGGCTTCAGTGTAGAGAAAAGAACACTATATAGGAATTTCATCTTATAGAAACTTAGATAATTTATAGAAACTCTTTCCATCACAAATGATAGCAATCTAAGACAATTTCCTAGCAAATTTACAGGACAGAGAAGTGGATAAAAAGATCATATTTTTTACATTATTTCTTGTATCATTTTCACATCCTCCTTCAGTTAATTAGACATTTAGCTAAATAATACACATCATAAAGTACATGATGGAAATAATTTATGAAAGTCTCAAGGAAGCAATAGTCAGTATTACAATTTCTATACTGAAATCATGGCAATAGCAAAAAAGAAGATAAGTTTCAAAATTTCATAGAACACTGTGATAGTGTGGTGGATTTCATTAGGAAATAACCATATTATGTTCAAAATAAAGAAAGAAGTCCTATTCAAGTTGTTGTATGATAATGAAATTCTGCTGAATAGGATGAGGGAATTAAAGGGCATATTGTACTGCATGCGGCATTACTTTCTTTTAGTTATCAACAAACTGTATCTGACTGGCATGTCTTATTACACATTTAAGATGACAGTGGCCATCTGAATGTGAAGACACAGGGTCATTAGAGAACTATATATTCCAGCTCTCTGTGGAAAACTTATCACAGGCCAATAATGGAACAAACAAAACAACTCTCCATCTTGCAACACATAATTTTTTCTTGGGAGATACTTCAAAAGGAAGAGAACAGAGACCAAGTTGGAATTATACCGATCATAAAGCAGAGTAAGGTGCAAATAGTAAAAGCCTGAGAGCAATTGGATTATCCTTGCAGATAAACTATATATCCGAAGGTTATGCCTGCAGCTCTTTCCTCTGAGGACCAGCTCCTAAATTGATATGATATAGCAATGTTTTAAATTTGGTCCTAAAATAAATTATTACTGCCTGAGTAAAACACACACACACACACACACACACACACACACACACAAAACTAGAAACGTGATATTTATTTAGCAGTGGGTATAACCTAAATTTAGCTCCCAAATATATTATTCCTAGTTCTGTTCAATAAATAAATAAAGAAATAAATAACATTAATATTATTAGTTTGTATTGGTTTTATTTTCAATTAACATAGAAAATTTGAAAAATTATGCCCCACAGAAATACTCATTTTTAAGAGGGGCAAAATGCAGAGACATGAGAAAATCAGCATGAACATAAGCTTCCTAATGAGATCTTATTGCCAGTCTCAGGCCAAAAAAAAAAAATAAAAATAAAGGAATTTTTACTTACTACTTGAAGTGGATGACAGTTTGGTAGTGCTCAGCCAGCACACATTAAAAGTGTGGCAAAGGGACAATATTTTCATTTAATTTCCTCTATTTATTCTTAAGAGATTTCAAGTTCCCCCCTCTGCTGTCATGAAAACCAGGTAGGTTCATGTCATAAAAGGTTTGAAAGACACGCATCACACGTTGTATTACTTGTTAGTGCCTAATTAAGCACACAAAAAAAATTAAGCTCAGTGAATTACAAAATTAAATTTAAAACACATCAGATTTTACATTAGGAAATAAAGATCTGGGCACGAAAACCTTTAGCAATTAGGAAATGAGTTTCGTATTCTACATTGGTAAAAGGCACAGAGTGATTATTCCGTGCAATTACAGAGCTGGAGGAGACCTTGATTTGGAAGCCACACTATACCTACAAGATAATCACTTTGCATAGCTAGACTGAAATTTTGCAGCCTGTCTAGAATACTTATGTCAGAAAAGGTTTCTGCTTTTGTTGGCTGGCTGGCGTGAACTCTAAGTAGAGTCCATTCTAGGTCACTGTTGGAAGCTTTGCCTGTAGGTATGAGTTTACATAAAGTGGATTCAATTAAAAGTTTTCAAATCATCTGTAAAGCTGATGCACACAGACCCATAATATAGTGGGATGTGAGAACCTGCACTTAGCCACAGCAGTCTGTGGCTTCTTTACCTGACTTCATTCTTTGGTATTGTGTTAGGTGGTCCCAACACCATCACCCTTTCAATTAACTGTTCCTCCAGTATCTGAGTAAACTCTCCTGGGAGGTATCTCATTTGCTCACACAAACCATTGTTGAATCTAGGCCAGAAGAATGCTCATTCTGCCTCATCCTAATCGCACGAATCTAGCTCTATGCATATTGAACAGCAAACATGCACATAGAAAATGACTTGGACATTTTGTTAATTATTTGATTCGACAACTGAAAGAAAACCAGATTGAAAGAATTACCAGACTAAACGCTGTCTAGAAGTAATAACACTGCTATTTGCTATAATAAAGTCGCTGGTCTTGTGCCTAGATACATTAATCATGACCATGTACACTTGAACTACCCTAGGTATAGCATGAAATAAGGAAATATCTATGGGGGTATTGAATGTTTCCAAATTGATGGTATGACCTGTAGTCATACCATGAGTAGTTACAATTCTTTAAAACCAAAAACAAACAAAAAAAGAACCCAGAATTTTTAAAAAATATTAAGGCAAAACAAAATACTATACACACAGATGAGGAATTTCTGTTAGAAACATGAACATTGATGTAATCATTTAATAATAGAATAATTTATACCATATATTCCTAATAGATATTTAATTAATAAAGCCATTAAATATATTCGTCATAAAACTGTAAAATTATAATTGGCTTATTATTTTAGATAAATTTTAATCATTCCATCAATAATGTGTTTTTTAAAGAAAACTGAATATGATGTTAAATTATAAATCAGTGGTCAAGAAAAGACTTATAGGACATATAATACCTATTATGTATAGCTAATTTTAAGAAGAATCAAGTCAAAGATTATATCTGTCTCAATGTCTTGCAAGGCTTTTACATACAATTGGTTAAAGCATATAGAATCACTGCTATGCAGGTAATACAAATTTTAAGAAAATATTGATTGCACAGAAATTTAAAATAGCTAGTATACATTATGGAACAATGTGATATTTGAAAGCATATAAGATTTTATTATTCCTTCCATAATAACTTCCCGTATACTGTACTGGATTCTGTTTTTAAAACTGAAATCTACTTAAATCCTTGGGTTTAATAAACTGCTTAAAAGATTACAGAAACTTGTTTACAAGTTTCCCTGGAGGTCACTGAATATTTTCAAACCATTTATTATACTTAAGTGCAAGATATTTGAAGGCATTGAATGCAATGCTTTTTTTACTTAAGGATTTAGGTAATATCCTACAATTAATATTGGACAATCCGGTGTCTGTATCAGAATAGCCTCATACCTCAACCAAATCATTTCCTTCTAGAAATCTTGAGTAGGTGAGCTGCATGCTGTCCCTGACCATCATCTTATAGCCCAAGGCTCTCCCTGGTTTCCCTAGGAGACCTACAAGGGAGGGGAAGCAGGAACATCCAGCTTAGTCCTCTCCCTGACCAATCCTCACCAGTCTGGTCCACCTGGGGCATAGCCAGTTGAAGGGAGCAGCACACTGACCCCTGTCCTCCATCTTTTAGCCCATGGGTTTCCCTGGTTTCTCAAAGAGCCTTGTGGGGCTCTCCACAAGAATTCAGCTTAAATTCCTCCCTAGCTAATCCCCTGCCTGCCAGGTCCCCCTGGGGTGTAGCCAGCAAAGGTATGCAGTATACTGTTCCCTGAGATCAATTGTCATTCACAGCACAGGCTGCAAACCAGAGAAGTCCTGTTGGCATCAGGAACATCCAGCCAAAACCAGGTACAATCAGATGGCTAAAGGAAAGAGTAAGAATACAAGAGCCAGGGCCATATAGTACTGTCAGAGCCCAACTCACCTACTATGGCAAATTTGAATAGTCTAACATAGTCAAAGCACAAGATGACCTTAAATCTAGTCTTATAAAGTTGACAGAGGCCTTTAAAGAGGAAATGAATATTTAAAGAAATACAGGAAAACAAGATTAAGCAGGTGAAGGAAATGAATAAAACTGCCCAAGAACTGAAAATGAAAATAGAAGCAATGAAGAGAACACAAACTGAGGAAATCCTGGGGATGGAAAACTTAGGGCAGAAAACAATAACTACAAATGCAATTACCAACAGAATACAAGAGATGGAAGAGAGAATCTCAGGCTTAGAAGATACTATAGAAGAAATTGATACATTGGTCAAAGAAAACACAAAAACTAAAATGTTCATGACACAAACATCTAAGAAATCTGGGAAACAATGAAAAAAAAAACTAACTAAGAATAATACTAATAGAAGAAAGGGAAGATTCAAAGCCACAAGGTCCAGAAAATATTTTCAAAATTAAAGAGTGTGGAATACCAATAATACAACTCATGGAACACATGAAGCTCAAGAGGAAGGAAGACCAAGAAGTGGATACTACAGTCCTACTTAGAAGGGGGATAAAATAATCAAGGGAAGCAGAGGTTGGGAGGGACTCCGGAGGCAGAGAAGAGGAGGAGGGAAAAAAGAGGGGAAGAATCAGGTGTGGGAGAAGCAGGAGATGTACAGGGTCAGGAAATTGAACAGAAGTGTGTAGGAATCAGGGATGGGGAACTGGCTATAGCAACCAGAAAGTACCAGATGTCAGGAAATCAAGAACCTCCCAGTATCCCATAGGGATGACATTAGCTGAAATAACCCAACAAAGGGGAGGGAGAACCTGTTGAGACCATATCCAGAGGTTAGGCATGGCCTTCCCTTTGAGGGATGGGGCCACCCACCCATCTCCAACATTTTAACCCAAAATTGCTCCTGTCTACAAAGGAAATATGGAGACAAAGAGTGGAGCAAAGACCAAAGAAAAGGCCATCCAGAGACTGCCCCACCTGGGAATCCATCCCATAGTCAGACACCAAACCCAGACACCAAACCCAGACAGGATTGCTGATGCCAAGAAGTACTTGCTGACAGGAGCCTGATACAGCTGTTTCCTGAGAGGCTCTGCCAGATACTGACCAATTCAGATGAGGATACTTGCAGCCAACCATTGGACTGAGCACAAGGACCCCAGTGGAGGAGTTAGGGGAATGACTGAAGGAACTGAAAGGGCCTTATCTGACATCAATAGGAGGAGAGTCCCTTGATCCTGTGAAGGCTTAGATGCATCAGTGCAGAGGCATGGTAGGGCCAGGAGACAGAAGTGGGTAGGTGGGTGGGGGAGTACCCACATAGAAGCAGGGTAAGGGGGGATGTCATACAGGGTTTGCACATGGGAAACTTAGAAAGGGAATAACATTTGAAATGTAAATAAATAATATGTCCAATTTTTAAAAATCATAGAAAATGTCGCCCAACCTAAAGAAAGATATGCCTATATACATTCAAGAAGGTTATAGAACACCAAATAGATTGGATCAGAAAAGAAAATCTTCCAGCCACATAATAATCAAAACACTAGAGAAAAAAAAAGAAGGAATATTAAAAGTTACAAGGGAAAAAGGCCAAGTAATATATAAAGGCAAAGCTATCAGAATTACATCCAATTTCTAAACAGAGATATTCAAAACCAGAAAGTACTTAGGCAAATATCTTAAAGACTATTAGACCACAGATACCAGTGCAGACTAGTATACCCAGCAAAAATTTCAATCACTATCAATATAGAAAATAACATAATCCATGACAAAAGCAAATTTAAACAAAATCCATTCACATATCCAGCCACACAAACAATACTAGAAGGAAAATTCTAATCCAAGGAGACTAACTATATCCAAGAAAGCACAGAAAATAAATAAACCAAAACCAGCAAAGGACGGAAAGTACACACACACACACACACACACACACACACACACATTCACACACACACACTACTACAGGATTCTTTATTCTATTGCATACAAGAAACAGACCTCAGCAACAAGACAGATATTACCTCAGAATAAAGGGTTAGGGAAAAATTCCAAGTAAATGGATCAAAAGAGCAAGTTGGAGTAGCCATTCTAACATGTAATAAAATAGGCTTATAACCAAACTTAATAAAAAGAGATTGGGAAGCTCACTTTGTGCTCATCAAAATAAACATCTACCAACATGGTATCTCAGTTTTGAATATCTATGCCCCAAATGCAAGGCCATCCACATTTGTAAAAGAAAACTTACTAAAGTTTAAATCACACATTGTGCCACACATATTAATAGCTAGACTTCAACACCCCACTCTCTCCAATGGACATGTGATTGAGACAGAAACTAAACATAGAAATAATGAAGCTAACATAGGTTATGAATCAAATGGACCTAACAGATACCTATAGAACATTTCACGCAAACACAAAAAACTATACATTCTTCTCAGCATTCCACAAAATCATCTCCAAAATTTACCACATACTTGGTAACAAAACAAGCCTCAATAGATACAACAAAATCAACCACCATGGATTAAAGGCAGAATTTAACAAATACAAAAACAAAAGAAAGGCTACAAACTCATGGAAACTGAACAACTCGCCTCAATCATCACTGGGTCATGGAAGAAATTAAAAAAAAAAATGAAATTAAAAACTTTCTATAATCCAATGAAAATGAAGACACAACATACTCAAACTGATGGGACTTAATGACAGTCGTGGTAAGAAGAAAGTTCATAGTGTTAAGCACTTTCATAAAGAAATTGGAGAGATCTCATGCTAGGAACTTAAATCACACCTGAAAACTCTAGAACAAAAAGAAGCAATCACACTCAAGAGGAGTAGATGACAGGAAATAATCAAGCCTGGGACCGAAATTCATAAATTAGAAACAAAGAGAACAATACAAAGACTCAACAAAACCAAGAGCTGGTTCTTTGAGAACAAGACAGACAAACCCTTAGTCAAACTAACCAAAGGCAGAAGAGAGCATACAAATCAATAAAATCAGAAACAAAAATAGTGACGTAACAACAGGCACCAAGGAATTCCACAGACTCATTATAGCTTAATTCAAAAGCCTGACCTTCACTAAATCTGAAAATCTAAATGAAATGGATGGTTTTCTTGAAAAACACTACTTACCAAAGTCAAATCAAGACCACGTAAACAATTTAAATAGTCCTGTTACCCCTTAGAAAATGGAAGCAATCATTAAAAGCCTCCCAAAAATAACAACAACAGCAGCAGCAGCAGCAACAACAACAACAAGCCCAGGGTGAGATAGTTATAGCACAGAAACCTACTAGAGTTTTAAAGAATAATACCTATACTCTTCAAGCTATTCCAAATAGAAACATAAGGAAGATTGCTAAACTCATTCTATGAGGCCAGAGTCACACAGAGACTAAATATAGACAAAGAGTCAACAAAGAAAAAGATTTCAAACAGATTTCCTTTATGAACACTGATGCAAAAATGATAAAAGTCTCACAAGCCTAATCCAAGAACACATCAAAAATAAGATCCACCATGATCAGGTAGGCTTTATAGCAGTGATCCAGGGATGGTTCCTTATATGAAAACCTATCAATATAATCCACCATATAAACAAACTGAAAGTAATAATAATAATAATAATAAAAGCACACCTAATTAGATACTGAAAAAGCCTCTGACAGAATCCAACAACACTTTACTTTAAAAGTCTTGGAGAGATCAGGATACAAGGTACGTACCTAAACATAGTAGAAGCAATATATAGCAAGCCAATAGCCAATATCAAATTAAATGAAGAAAAACTTAAAATCAATTCCACTAAAATCAGGGACAAGACAAGGCTGCCCACTCTGTCCATATCTATTCAACATAGTACTTGAAGTTCTAGCTTGAGCAATAAGACAACTAAAGGAGATCAAAGGGATACAAACTGGGAAGGAAAAAATCAAAATATCACTATAACTGACCCCAAAAATTTTAGCAGAGAGCACATATAGCTGACAAACACCTTCAGCAAAGTGGCTGGATAAAAAAATAACAAAAAAATTAACTTAAAGAAGTCAGTACCCTCCCATTTATAAAAAAATGATAAATGGTATGAGAATGAAATATGAGAAACAACAGGCTTTACAAATAGCCACAAATAATAAAACTATATTGGTATAACTCTAACCAACCAAGTGAAAGACCTGTTTGACAGGAACTTCAAATCTGTGAAGAGAGAAATTAAGGAAGATATCAGAAGATGAAAAGATATCCCATGCTCATGGATCAGTGGGATTAACAGTGAAAATGGCCACCTTACCAAAAGCAATCCCCTTAAAAATTCCAACATAGTATTTATAGACATTGAAAGAACAATTCTTAACTTCATATCGAAAAACAAACGACTCAGGATAGCTTAAACAAACCTGTATAATAAAAGAACTTCTGGAGGTATCACCATTCCCTATTTCATGCTGTAAAACAGAGCAATATTAATAAAAACTGCATTGTATTGGCATAAAGTTAGACAGGTTGATCAGTGGAATAGAATTGAATACCAGAAATAAAGTCACATACCTATGGACACTTGATTTTTGAGAAAAAAAAAAAAAAAGCCAATACCATGCTATGGGGTATTTGGGGGGGGGATGCTTCTTCAAAAATGATCTGACTGGATTTCTGCCTATAGAAGCATGCAAACAGATACATATTTATTACCCTGCACAATACTCAAGTCCAATTGGATCAAAAAATCTCAACATAAAACTGGACATACTAAATTTAATAGAAGATTGGGATACTGTCTTGAACACATTGGCAGATGATATCCTGAACAGAACACTAGGCACTCAAGTAAAAAATTAATAAATGGAACCTCATGAAACTGAAAAGCTTCTGTAAGGCTAAGGACACACTGCTAATAGGACAAAATAGCAGCCTACAAATTGGGAAAAGATCTCCACTAACCCAACATCATACAGATGACTGACTAATATCCAAAATATTAAAGAAATTAGACACCAACAAACCAAATAACCCAATTTTTAAAACGAGGTAAAGAGCTAAACTGAGAATTCTCAATAGGACATATCTAATTGCTAAGAAGCACTGAAAAACATGTTCAAGTCCTTAGTCATAAGAAAATTTCAAATCAAACACCCTAAGGTTCCATCATATACCCACTGGAATGGCTAAGATCAAAAACTCAATTGACAGCACATGCTCATGACGATGTAGAGCAAGGGTAACAATCCTTGTTGGGAGTACAAAGCATGTTGTATACAAGCATTTTGGAAATCAATTTGGCAGTTTCTCAGAAAATTGGTAGTAATTTTACTCAAACCCAGCTATATCATTTCTTGGTATATGCCTATATGATATCCCACAATACCTCAAGGAAATTGCATAATTATGTTCATAGCAGGTTTATTTATAATAGCCAGAAACTGGAAACAACCTGATTATCCATCAACTGAAGAATGGATAAGGCAAATGTGGTACATTTACACAGTGGAATATTATTTAGCTATTAAAAGAAAAGATATCATGAAATGTGGAGGTCAATGTATGGAACTTGAGAATATCATCCTGAATGAGGTAACAGAGACTTAGGAAGACATGTATGGTGTACACACATATAATTGGATATTAGCCATATAATGCAGGATAATATCCTCAGACCCAAATAAACTGAGTAATAACAAGTGCTCAAGGGAGGATCTGCGAATCTTATACAGAAAGGGAAACAAAATGATTATTAGAGGTGGATGGAGAGAGGGAACTGGATGGGAGAGGGTATGAGGATGGGTATGGGATGACAATCCGATGTGGGGGGAGGGGAGCAGGAAAAGGCTGGTACTGAAAATGGAAATCAGTATGGGGCATCCTCTGGACCAGCTGGAGAACTGGGATTAAGGAGGCTATGGGAAATCTATGGTAGTGACCCTACCTGAGATACTTATCAGTGGGGGATATAGAGAGTGAAGTGGCCACCTCCTGTAGCCAGACAGGACATACAATGGAAGGCAGGAGACATCAAACCACCCACAAATTCTTAGACTCAAAATGTGTCCTGCCTACAAGATGTTCAGGGATAAAGATAAGGCAGAGTCTGAGGGAATAGCCAACCAGTGATTGGACCAACTTAAGACCCATCCTATAGGAGAAAGTCAACCCCTGACAGTAGTAATGATTCTCTGCTATGCCTGCAAACAGGAACCTTTTCCTGAGAGGTTCATCTAGCAGCAGATGAAAGCATTTTGGAAATCAATTGGCTAATATCCAAAATATGCAGAGATCCATAGTCAAACATCAGAAGGAGCTCAGGGAATTTTGTGGAAGTGGGGGATAGAATTGGGCAAGCCTGGAGAATGAAGAACACCACAAGATGACCTACAGAGTAAACCAATCTAGGCTTATAAGGGCTCACAGAGACTGAACCACCAACTAAATAGCATGCAGGGGCTAGACCTAGGCACCCCACACATTAGTAGCAAATGTTCTGCTTGGTCTTTATTTGAGTCATCTAACAATTAGAGCAGGAGCTGTCTCTGACTCTGTTGCCTGGCATTGGATCCCCTTCCCCTAGCTGGATTTCCTTGTCAGGCCTTAATGGGAGAGGATGTACGCAGTCCTGCAGTGATTTGATGCCCCAGGGTGAGGTGGTACAGAATGGGGGCTTCCCCTTGTCTGAGAGGAATGGGTAGAGGGGTTTTTGAGGGTGGCATTTAAAAGGAGGGACAGGGTCTTTGGTCAGTCGGTAAAGTCATTAAATAAATACTAAAAAAAAAATAAAATAAAATAAAGAAGAAAAAAAAAAACCCTGAAACATGATCTACAAATGGATATAAAGTGATAAATTATTGATAAATTCCAGCTATTTATACATTTTAAAAACTGTCCCAGAAAAGCAAATTATTTGCAAATGTGTATTATTATCGTAGAAGTGAAAATAAAGACTACTATTATAAACCTGGACTGTGTTTTGCATCTTATTTTAATTATAATGTGGGTCCTTAAAATGAGCTACTACATGCTAAACCCAATAAAAGGTTGATGATAAATTCAAAATAACTAAAATTGGTGAGTTGCAAGTACGGTTGTCCCACAAACCCTTTGCTGATATAATGACAATTTTGATGGCTTTTTTGACATAATCGGTTTGCGTGCTTTAGACTGTCCTTTGAAGGCTTGTTTCCCCTGTGTCTAAGTGCACTGCTCCTCATTTACCATTGAATCTCTGGAGTGAAAGTTATATTTGTTCATTGACATAAAAAAAAAAAAAAAGATTAGCCTGTCAATTCCAAAGTGTTAATTAGATGTTTTAAGGATATTCATTCCCACATTGCTTGCGATCAGGAGCGTGCCCTGCACACAGTCGCAAAGAAAATCATTTCCATCCCCTCTGCTCCTATGAGAAAGCTGTAGGTTCTCGCTTGGAGTTTGCATCTCCAAAGGTGGGCATACACTACTTCTGGGAAAGATACTGATTAATTTGATGATCTCTGTTTCCTAATCCAATGAGAGAAAGTCTGTCTTGTAGATCGGCTTATCAGGGGAAAAGCTGTAATCAAAATCTAAGAAGGTAAATTGTAAAATCCTATGAAAGGTTACACAGAGGACATCAGTGTCGGTTATAGCTAGAAGGAGAAGCACGATAAAATGAACATCAAATGACCCCGTACAGGAAAAGTCTGCACTGTTTTGTTTATTTGTTTATAGACAGAAATATATCATTAAAGATATGAAAATTTCAAAACAATACTATAAATACATGTATCCATTTTTCCTATCCTTATTCACCAAACAGGAATGAGAAAATGGTATAAAATCTCACTAAATACTGTTCTACAATTATGACACTAAGAATAAGAAAAGTTTGGATGTTTTTTTTTAATTTTTATGAACTAACCAGTACCCCCGAGAGCTGTGACTCTAGTTGCATATGTAACAGAGGATGGCCCATCAATGGGAGGAGAGGCCCTTGGCATTGCAAAGATCATATGCCCCAGTACAGGGGAATGCCAGGGCCAAGAAGCAGGAGTGGGTGGGTTGAAGAGCAGAGCATGGAGAGGGAATAGGGGCCTTTGGGGACAGCATTTTAAATGTAAATGAAGAAAATATCTAATAATAATTCCTTACAAAAAAAGTGTGTCCTTATTTTATTTTTTGTCTTCCTAATTTATTTACTTATTCTCCTTGTTTGAATTTGAGACCTGGTTTTATGTGGTCCACCACAAGTAGAAATCACTACATAGCAAATGATGACCTTGAATTCCTGATTTCTTCTGTCAGAGCTCTCATAACAGTAAGGAAGCAGGCCACATAGGGCAGCACAAAGCACCCCCTATTGCATAGTCAAGCATCTCAATTTGGACACCATTCTTTAATGAGCTTCAGGGTGAGCTCTCTGACACCTAGCATACTTTCATCTATGCCACCTGCCCTTATACATCTATATTTAGTTTCTATTCACTTGAACTTCATTATTATAAATATTTAATAAAAGCTGAAATAACAATATGGTATAGAAAATAATTTTCAGCATCAATAATGATGAGTAGTATTTTCCACTGAGTTTTATTTATATATAATTTCTTTTTGCAGACTTGTATCTTAAAGTTTGTAGCTGTGTGTCTCTGTACATAACAGCAGGTGCCCAAGGAAGGCAGAGCTGTTAGATACCCCTGTCCCTGCTTATAGCTGGCTTAATACTGACAAATGTGAGTGATATGAATCAAACTTAGTTCCTCTAAAAGAGCACTAGACATTAAGTACTCTTAATCTCACTGCACCTTCTCTCCAGCCCCTCATTCTAGCTTAATTCCATTTCAGTTTTATTTACACAATTAATTTATTTTATAGAAATCCAGTCTGACTGGCTTCTAATGACCCTTAATCTTGCTTGTCAAGTTGACCACATCTGGAATGAACTAAATGAAAACTTCTGGGCACATCTGTGATGGATTTACTGAATCAGATTATCTGAAGTGGGAGACGTACTCAAGATGCTGGGAGCTCCTTCACAAGGGTAGACTAAAGAAAGAAAACTGAAGGATGAAACATTACATTTCTCTTCCTTGTCATTCTGACCTTCAAGATCATCTATTTTGTTGTTGCTGCTGTTGTTGTTGTTGTTGTTTTTGCTGCTGCTGCTGCTGCTGCTGCTGCTGCTACTGCTGCCTTCCTTCACTGATATCACAACAAGCTTCTTTGGGCTTCCAATGTATTGTGAAGACATGAAGCTTTCCAGAAGCTATGTCTATTAAGACAATTGCCCTTGTAGAATGGGCAACTACTGCATTCTTGGGTTCTCCTGTGTGAGACAACCACTGTAGGACTACACAAATCTTATTATGAAAATGTTATCCCATCTAATATATATTCATTCTACAGTTATGCTCTTCTGGGATATTCTGACTAATGTAGGTCTCACCATCTAAATATCCCAGAGAGAGAATAAAACATTTATTGAGGCAAAAGCAGACACTTTTAATTCATCCCATGGACCAGGTTTGTGATCAAGAGAGAATATGGCTTCTCCTTGTGTAACTTTTAATCGTCCTTGGGGCTAATAATAATAATAATAATAATAATAATAATAATAATAATAATGTAAAAACAGGAATTGGGTTTGGGAGAGAAATAAGTTGGAGGGTATTACTGAGAGAATAGGGTAGGTAAGAAATTGATGGTGAATTAAGTTTAAAATTCATCATATCCACAAATGAAGACTCACGTAACTCTTCATCACTGTCGTTTGACTATATCTCTACCAAGGAAGAGAGACTCTTCCATGTTTAGTTTGCTCTACACTTAGAGCATGGTGTCTTGATGCTCTGATGCTCTAATGCTTGTACACTGAAGAGCACCTTATAAAATATGTCCTGTGTAAGCTAAAGACTGTAAGCAAGTAAATCTGCTACTTCTGATTGACTTTAAGTATCAATGGGGGTGGAGAATCTCTTGATGTTCATACATATGCAAACACTTTAGAATATGTGCAGAATTTTTCCCACTTTACCTCAAGAATGATTTGGGACGAAATTACCCATACATAAAACATTGGTAGATTAGCTGATCTCAGAGACAAAGTTTCCTTTCCAGGAACAGTGTAGCAGAGTTCTTTTTTGTACATCTTGTCTAATAATTGTTATCATAAGAAATTTTTTTTATTTTTGACACCTGACATGACTCCCAAGGTAACACTTCAGTTATTTTGGTTATCTGGACTGTAGCAATGAGGTGGACGAACAAAGCTTCTTCCCAGAGCAAGAGACAAGATGACTCTTTCTTTGTCAAAGAGCAAAATTCTCTATCAGGGTATTTTTGCAATTCCACATGATAGAGGATAGGAGAAAAAAGAGAGAATGTAAGAGAAAATGTATCAAATGCAATACAAAAGTATATTGTCAGTCATTAACCTGTCCCACTATGAAAAGAGCTTTCTAATTTCATCTCAAAGGCAAATAATACAAAGAAAGGTTGTCCGGTTATTACCTACATAGTGTTTTAACAAAGGCCTGCAAGACCATGTCCTGGATACTATTCAAGGCAATTTAAGCTCATTCATCTTAATGGAAGATCTAATAGTACAGAGAGACTTCTCTTTATTCTATTGACTCTTATCTCTAGAAACTTAAAACAGCCCAAGACCTTATAGAACCTTACCAAATATCTGTTAATAAATATTAAGTGGAGAATGACATAGTTATTAACATGTTGATGGAAGGCCATTTTAAAAACTGAGAAAGATATTCTTATTTCCAAAATATCATGTGTGTGAAAGGAAGGACCAAGACAGTCAGCCCTAAATATATTTTATTCCTTTCTACCTGAAGTTCTCTATATGCTTCATCCTAGTCAAAGACTAAATCTACTGTCTTGATGTCAGATTATAAAATAATGTAGTTGTAGAAATTGGTAGGAATGCTATACTGTCTGTCAGAAGACAACTATGTTTATTTTTTAAATTTTACATATAATGATTAAATTATCTCTTGTATAACATATATTGAGTTGAAATTTATACATGCTATGGAATGCTGAGCTCAAGCTGAAATATGTATTACATCTTACATTTTTTGTTCATAGTGACAACAATATAATCCATTCTATCAGCATTTTACAATCATGCAAAGCATTGCTAATGATGTAGTCATCACCATTCTATAATAGATCTCTTGATTCTTCCTATGCAACTGAGATTTTGTGTCTTTTATCCAACATCTCCCTACTCTTTATATCCTCCAGGACCCCAGAAACCACCATATTATTGTGTTGCTACAACTTGAAATTTTTTTGGAAAATAAAATTTTTAGCTTCATTTTTGAAATATACTGTGGACTTTTTCATAACATAGTCTCTTGAGTAAGTCTATAAACAGAGTAAAAACTAGTTAAAGTTCTCCATGAAGTTGACTGGCAAGATAGCAAGTAAAGGTATCTGGTCCAAGCCTGACAACCTGAGTTTAATCCCTGGCATACATAGTAGTAAGATAGAACCAACACTGAAAATTGTTAAGTTGCATTCTGATATATATATATATATATATATATATATATATATATATATATATATATATATTCACATAGAAAATAAATATAACTCAATTAAAAATTCCCAACAATTTCTCAGAATCCTGAAATCTATGTAGAATGTTATCTCACAAGCCCAGACACAGAATTTTGTTTGTTCAGATCTTGCATATGCACTCTCATGAGAAATGGGAGGGATGTTCCATACTAGCTTCTTGGAGGAGTTTTATATATATATGTGTGTGTGGGTGTGTGTGGGTGTAAAGAGGTAAAGATACTGCTACTGCCACTTCAGTTGTAATTCATTGACTAGGAAAAAATGTTCAAATCTGGCTGATGTAAGCAATTTTTTGTGGCAAGGACAGTCTTATGTTCTAATTGTTCATTGTCTTTCAGGATTCCCCATATAAATTATTATATTATGTAAGTTACACAAATTGAAGTATATATACTTTGTGATTTAAAAAAATGCCCTTAAATTTAAGACAATATCTAGTCACCATTAAATGAAAAGAAAAGTTTACAATTGATTTTCATTTGGTTAAGTTGAGGCCTTTGTGTTAGTACAACTGGTTGTTGTACATCATATAGTCAATTAATAAGGAATGCATAGTTGATGAGACAACTTCAAAGAAATATTTTACCAAATGGAAAAAAAGTGTAGTTCAGCATGGATAGAATTTTTTTTAAGTAGAAAGCATATGCATCCAAAGAACCGAGCAATGATCTGTCATGTTGTTACACAAGCCTAAAATCAAATCCTTAGTGCACTTAAGAACTGTTGATGACTGTTCCCACTCTACCTTAAAGTGACAGGAAAAATGTTCATCAAATTGATTTTGACAAAGGCAAGAAAGGACTTCCAATTGTGGCTGTCTACAGATAGCTGCATAATACCCTAACTACAATCTTGTCATATCTGTATTGTTCCTTCCAGCGAGAGTATCTTGAGGGAACTTGACTCTTAGTGCGTGGAATTGTGTGAGAAACTCTAGTTCACATGCTGAGGAACTTTTCAGTCATGTAACTACAGGCAGTAATTCAAAACATAATTACCAATAAAGGAATAATGGGTGACATTTGGAGAGCCTAGTCCATCATTTTTAAATACATGCTTTCTTCCCTTCCTTATACAATGCCTTATGTAAATCTGTGCAAAAAGTTTCTGAAGAGAGTATAAAGCTTGAAGAGGGATATATGACCACATGAAAATACTAGCTCAGAAATTAGGAAGGGCAAAACTAAACATGACAACTCTATTCCTTGATTTTAGTGAGTGGCATAGAAAATTGTTGCTATACATTATCTCTGTACTTGGATAAAGGAAAAGTTCTACTATTGGTATACAGATACCTGGTATGGTGTTTTGGATAAGGATTACCCTCCGCACATACTCACCCACAGATTCATGTGTTTTAATGCATGGTTCAAAGAAAGTGGCATTATTGGGAGGTGTATCTTTTTTGGAAGAATTGTGTCATTGTGGAGGCAGCTCTGCAGTCTCATACACCCATACTAGACCTAGTATAGCAGTCTCCTTCTGCTGCCTATAGATCAGGATATAGAACTCTCATCCTTTCCCAGTACTATGTCTGCCTGTATGTTGCCATGCTTCGTGCCATGATGATAATGATAATAGTTTAAACCATTGAAACTATAAACCCACCCCAATTAAGTGCTTTTCATACTAAGAGTTGCCATGGTTATGTTGTGTCTTCTCAGCAAAACAAAACAAAACCGTAAAACACCAAACAAATCTAAGATATCTTGTTTATTGAACCTGAGCCAGAGATCCTTCAGCTAGATGGCCTTCACCTTCTGATTACTAATATAAGTGTCAGTCATGTTCTTTAGTGTTTTGGACATATTAGTAGAAAAAAAAAGCAAGTTTCAACAATTATATTATATGAGATGTTTGATATTATGTGCTACATTGGTTTGTTTCTCTTTCATTTCTAAGAACCCTATGTAGCAGGACGGCACATTGCTTTTGCTTCTAGACTTGGTACTTTAAAATTGATATAATATACAATGCTATTATTTTAAAAAAATTTTGTAGCAGCCTATTTTCTTTCCAAAGCTCAAGGATCTTGGGGCTATAATTATTATTCTTTTAAGCCCAATACAATCTGTCCTATATATTCTTCAGGCTTGGTTAATTGGATAAAATATTTAAGCTGGTTTCATTATAGAAAGTTTTTCTTTGTAATTCCACTATAGTGGATAGTTTTATTGGGTATATTATTCCACACTAGGCATCCTGGTGTTTTAGGATGTTGAATGCATTGTTCCAGGCTCTTCTGGCTTTAAAATTTTGCACTGAGAAATCAGAGGAGGGAAACAACTAACAGTCCCACTTAGTTATGATGCCTATGAAATCTAACAGGACCAACATGAAATTGCAAACCCAAGGATGAATGAAGCTGTGGTACAAATACCTTAGCTATAACTAATCACTCTCTAGTTGGTCTAAAACCCATTAAACAAGAGGGAAATTCTTCCTGGCACTAGCCAACTACACCACATAATGAAGTCATGGATCTTAGAGGAGTCCCTCCTATAATCACCTGTTTACTAAACCAGAAAAATCCCTAAAATAAATTCTAAATATGTGTCCTCAGATCCACAGGTAAATGAGTCTTCACACACCTCATCAAGGAAACTTTTATTTTCAACAGACAGAAACCACAACCTAACAAAATGCAGAATTAGGGAGCCAAGTACCAACGACATATCTACAAAACAACTCTTGCACCTAAAGCTCGGGGAAATTTTAAGAAGATTGGGAAGAAAGATTCCTGCATACAGAAAATCAGAGAGCTTTCTGTGAGATTGCACCGCTAAGTCAAATCAAGTATATACTCATAAATTCTCAAGAATAGGGCTGCCTAAGCCTAAAATATAAGCTGAACACAGATAGTAAAAATAAACACGCCAAGGGAAGCCCATGAGGCTTCAATCCTACACAATGGGAATCCTGAAATTGAAAAGAAACAAAAACAAAAAACAAGAACAAAAACAAACAAACAAAAAAACCCCATCTTCCCCAGAGAAGAGTATACCAATTGGTTATTCAATACCAAATGGTCAACTTTGAAAACATGTATACAAGTAACATTATACAGAATGAGCAGGTTGTACTTAAACGTAGTTAGAATATATATCTTTCTATAAAATAACCATTAATGAAAAAAGAAGGCATAGATTTGAAAGAAAGCAAGGAGTGGTATATGGAAGGATTTAGAAGGAATAGATGAAAGGAAAAATTATAAAGTGTAGGTGACCATGTAAGTAGACCAGTCTCAATTAACCTGGACTCCCAAGGGTTACCAACCAGGCCGCATACACCAGCTGATATGAGGCCCCCAACACATATACAGCAGAGGACTGCTGAGTCTGGGTTCAGTCAGAGAAAAATGCATCTAAACTGCAAGAGACTGGAGGCCCCAGGGAGTTTAGAGGTCTGGGGTTTAGGGGGTGGAGTTGGGACATCCTCATGGAGACAGAGGGTGTAGAGTAGGTATGGGATGTGGAACAGTTGGAGGGTAGATGGGGGAAATAAAATCTGGAGTGTGATAGATAGATAGATAGATAGATAGATAGATAGATAGATAGATAGATAGATAGATAGATAGATAGATAGATAATTTATCTATGGGGAAATTTTTAAAAAGCTCAAAACTCTGAATATACAGATATATCCTATACATCTCTTAAATCATCCGACTCATGTCCGTCAATCTAAATAGGTCCTTTTATGTACGATGAGAGCTGTATATTATATATTTGATTATATTCACTTTCCACTCCCAGCTCCTCTTTATCACAATCTCTTCATTACCCATGCAACTTCATGTCCTCAATTTTTAAAATCCTATCAAGTCTAATTCACATGGCCCAAATGGTCTTTGATGTGTGGACATCAACTAAAGTGTAATTTTCCTACCAGGGGGACACATTTGAAGGCTGTCTCTCTGTCTCTCTGTGTTTCTCTCTGTCTCTGTCTGTGTCTGTGTGGATGGACTTCTCTCAGGTCTTGTGGATGCTGTCAAACGCTCTCTGTAAGTTAACATATGCAGATGGCCTGCAGTGGCCGGAAGGTACTGCAAGCTATCTGCCTTTTATAGTCTTTCTGCCCAGTTTTTGGCAATGTTTTCTGAGTCTTAGATGGGAAGGAATAGGATACAGATATCCCATTAAAGGCTTTGTAGATTAAGAAAAGACACACACACACACACACACACACACACACACACACACACACACGGTTTAAAAGAAAATGCCTCCCAAAGGCTCACTGAGAGTGGGGTTGAAGTCTCAGATGCTCAAGTCAGGCCCAGTATGGCATTCTCTTCTCTTGGTCTGCCAATCTGAATTTAGAGCTTTCAGCGATCTCTCCAACACCATGTCTGCATATATCCTGCCATGCTTCATATGAATATAGCCTCTGAACTATAAGCCAGCCCCAATTAAATGCTTTCCTCTATAAGAGTTGTCATGGCCATAATGCCTCTTTACAACAATATAAACATAAATGTATATGATCTTCTATAAATTTTACTCTTTTATTAATCATTTTATTCATTTACATCTCAAATGTTATCCCACTTTCTGGTTTCCCCTGCACAAATCCCCATATACTGATGCCTACCTCACAAATATCACATTCATATTTAGTAGTGTTTGATATGCAACCAATTCAACAGTTTGATTTAGATACATAAGCTGATTATTTGGCATTAACTTATAAAAAGACATGGAAAATCTAGTTATTTTTATTTTCTTTTGTCAGATGATTTAGATTAAAACTTTGTAAAAGCCAAAGTTCATGATGATAATGATACCATAAACAAAAGGGCCAGTTTTAGAGCATTTTTGACGACACTATCAAGTTATCTTTGGGTTACTGTGTCAGGGTCACAGGGTCTCATGATGATTAATGAGAAATGTTACTTTTCATGGTATGAAGATTTTTCAAACCATTAATTCCAGAACTTAACACATTTAACAAAAGGCCAAGATATAGACACCGAATAACTAATGTTGACACTGGATTTATAAAAGAAAATAAATCCTGCTATTTACTTAGTAAATGCCTAGTTAGAGCCTTCAAGGTCACATAAGGAATGGGAAGCTGAACTGAAGTTTTAGTACGAAGTATGAGGAAAAAATGCACTTATTTAAGACTATGTAGTTAAGAAGATCCTCACATTCCTAAGCCAATGTCATGTCAGTTTTCAGGATGCATTTTGTAATTCAGAACAGCTATGTCTAATCCATAAGTAGGGTAGGCTTCAGAAGCCTGTAAACTCTTCTCAGCTGGCTTTACAACCCCCCTTGTGAACTCTCTTCCAAACAGCCACAGGGTCTCAGCTTCCCTCCACACCAACCTTCTGCAGCGTATATATTTTAAGTTGTTTCCCCTATGTGGGTAGCTAGTATTAGAAATTTTAGATGACAGGACAGTCTTGTAACAAAAAGGTTCTTGAACGTATCTCCTTCTCATCCTTTATGTATAAATAGCAGTCCTTAATTACTGGAGGACTTCAAGAAATTCCTCTTAAAATTGAGAAGTCTGATTTGTACTTGGTGATTCAAAGTTCAGGTCTCTAGAGGCTATTTGTTTTTTTTGGTCTACTTGATACGTAGAGTCTGAATACAAACATACATCCTTTTTTTTTTTCCAAGTCTTGAGTTTATTTGACATATTCGCAGTTGTTTTTAGGTGCTACAATTTTCTTGCTAGAGAACATGCACTTTTCAGGACATGGGTCACTAGGAGATTGGGTCTGTCTCTTATATAACTCTAGTGCTATAGGAAGTACACTGTCATACAGAAAGGCAGCAATCTGTCACCCCTATGTCAGCCACTTGGACTCAGATACACAGATTCTAGAATGTTGTTGCTGCTGTTTACAGCTCTGGACTTCATTGATGTTTCAAATTATATTTGGCAGGAAGATCTAGAGGTGAGGGNACATGTGTCCTTATAACCAGATGGAAACTCTTCTGGATATATGCCAAGTAGAGGAATTGCTGGATCTTCCGGTAGTACTATGTCCAATTTTCTGAGGAACCGCCAGACTGATTTCCAGAGTGGTTGAACAAGCTTGCAGTCCCACCAACAGTGGAGGAGTGTTCCCCTTTCTCCACATCCACGCCAGCATCTGCTGTCATCTGATTTTTTGATCTTAGCCATTCTTACTGGTGTGAGGTGGAATCTCAGGGTTGTTTTGATTTGCATTTCCCTGATGATTAAGGATGTTGAACATTTTTTCATGTGCTTCTCAGCCATTCGGTATTCCTCAGTTGAGAATTCTTTGTTTAACTCTGTGCCCCACTTTTTAATGGGGATATTTGATTTTCTAGTGTCCACCTTCTTGAGTTCTTTACATACATCCTTTTATTTTGGGACAGTTTTCTCTGTGTATCCCTGTCTGGCTGTTGTGGAAGTCAGTCTATAGAACAGGCTGACCACAAACTCAGAGATCTGCCTCCCATGTGCTGGGATTAAATGTATGAGCCACCAATACCCAGACCAACACATATCTTCAAAAAGCATTAGAGAAGTTTTGTTTTGTTTTGATTTGTTTTGTTTTTTTACTATTGAACATATCAACAAATCCAAATAATTCTGTCCTGAACAGACAGACCCTGACTGGCAGTGACTGCATGCATTTGAGCTTTGTGAATCAAACCTGGCCAACTGACAGCATAGACCCATCTATCACTTAGCCTGAGATCTTCTACCTCTGACTTTTAGCTTGGTGCTAGCATGCTGTATTCAACCAGCTATATTCTTTTCCAACAATCCAACCTGGGCTATCGAAAGAGAAGGTCCTATCATCTGTGGAAAAATACATTGAGAAAGTTGATGCTTTAACAACCATTGGAGTCAAGGTGAAATCGATGCCCACAAACTTATGAGGACCATGGCATGACACATCAGTAGAAACTCCAGTGTTTTAAGGAAACTTTGGTCATCTGTTAACCACATTCTCTCCTCTTTCTTTTTTCTTTGTCTTCTTTACTAATAAAATTCTCATTTTTTTTTGTATGACAAGTGACTAGCCATTTTGATTGAATTATGAGGAAGACTAAGTCTGGGGACTTGGTAGACCCTGTGTATGGCTACTGATTAGAATTTCTATACAATTTTTATCAATGCAGCTCCATAGTAGCATATTAGTAGCTTAAAACCTATTAATGTGAGAGCATTTCAGCTACAAAAATCAACAAATGCTATCATCATGTGCTAGGTCTAAGTCACATATTAGTTATACCACCCTCCAAAACTATCCAGAAGAAATTCATTCCTTTTCTGTTGGTTGGTTTAGGAATGTGCAAGGGACTAAACAAGTTCTGTTCTGTAAGGTGTATGATAAATGATAGACAGACAGAGAGATGGATATATACATACATACATACATACATACATACATACATACATACATACAATATAGATAGATAGATAGATAGATAGATAGATAGATAGATAGATAGATAGATAGATAGATTCAAAAAACAATTGTGATAATAAAAGTATTGAACAAACAAGATCTATGATCTGGTTGCATCAACCAGATCAGGGCCTATTAATCTTTTCACAAATATATTTTTTTCTTGTCAAGTTTTTAATTAAATAAAAATCAAGTTAATTTGAACATTCTTATCATTAGTCCAACTTTAAAATACATTGTATAATTGCTTAATATGACTCAGTAGGCACATGTGCATCTGAATGCTACAAATTAATCAGAGTAGGCTACATTCCATCAGAAAACCATAATAAACTTTAAGTAGCTATTCACGAGAAAGCGTGTTTGATTATGAAGGCACAGAACCACATTCTAAAACTGGCCTTTCATGAAAATGAAATAAGAAAACATATCATTTATTTTACATAGTCTGTTACTTGGTTAAGGTAAGAAAAGTGAAGAAAATGTTGTAGCTATTTTCTTTGATAATAAGATAATCAAAACCCAAATGTTTTCAAGGACAGGTTTCGTGAGCCTCTATCTCTTCTGGTGGGATTCCATTCTATTCTGCACAAGAGAATTCTCTGGGATTCACATGGAGTCTGAAACCCATCTCCTGCTGACATAGCTAAATATTTAGATTGTTTATTATATACTTTAGTTTAGAAATATCAAATAATCATATTGGGAGCTGAAATGCCATATTACAGTTATCTATCTATATCTATCTATCTATCTATCTATCTATCTATCTATCTATGTGCATGTCTATTTTCCCAAGTGAAGATAAAATTTGTTGAAAAGCAAGTTTAAGGAAATCAAGTATATTAAACATATTAAGACATGTGGATTTATTAAAGGCAGAAAAAGCCTAACCCTTCCAGATCCTTCTCCCCATTATGCTTTTATAATGCATAGGAATATCTTTTAAAGACACAAAGACATTTAAGAACTAAAAATCCTTCCAGGAGAAAGACTCATCATACCAGATGGACCACCAATGACATTCATGCCAGTAATGCACTTTCACACTCCACCTCCAGACACTTAAATATAGAGGACCCTTTATATTGTACAAATCAATTATCAGAACCCTTAACCTACTTCCTAATGTAGCTGATGAGATGGCACAGTACAAGAAAGCACTTCCCACAAAGCCTGAATTTTACATTATATTCTCAGAACTCATATGGTACAGGAAGATGAGGGAAAGTTATCTTCTACATATGTACCATAACATATGCAGCTACACATGAATATACATGCAGGTAATTATGAAAGGAGCATTGACAATAGAATGTGTACATATGGAAAGACAAAAGCATTACCAGATACAGCCAGGAAGTCGTCAATGCTGGTGATGTCATCTACAGCTTCAGTGAGGACATGGATGTAGTGTTCCCAAGTGCGCTTGTACATTTCCATGGTATTTTTGACCACCTGACTCTTGGGTCTTGATGCCAAAGCAAGTGCAGCATTTATGATCTGCAAAGATATAGATTGTATATATATAGTTACTTCCACTGAAAACAAAAGCCAATGTGCAGACAGCAGGTACTCTTTTTCTCCCTCTCTCTTTATGAATAAATTTGAACATCCTAGCAACCAGGTAAATGGCATATATCACTATGTGCATTTTCTTCTTTGTTTTTGCTTTTTGCAATATCAATTTTATTAAGACTTATTAATAATTTAAGTGTTTTTGAAACCATCTACTGCATGACAATGTCAGAGGGTTGCAGGATATTCAAATATAATGGGTGTCAGAATTCAAGGAGCTTGGATAGTGCTCAATGTGAAAGATCACATATAATTATTATGTGATTTAAAGTTGAATGCTATCAGTAAAAAATTCAGAAGGGAGAGTGCTTACAAAATAGAGAGATTATCTTCAATATAAGTGTTAAGAATAATCTTTGGGAAGTATGACACTTATTTAAGATGTATTCTTATTTTTGTGTATGTGTGCACATGCCTCTGTGTGTGCTGGCACCTACAAAGACTAGAGAAGATAAAAAGGTATCCTGGAGATGCTGTTGTAAGTAAACTTCTTAACTCTCTAGCACCCTGGAATGGCATTTTTAATTGGGAACTTGGATTCACACAGGATAACTAGCCTCTGTTTGTAAAAATCATTAAGAGTTATTTGAGAGTAAATATTTCAATGTACATATTCATTTACACATCCAATCATTACTTATCTCAAATAAAAATCTTTACAAGTCAAGTACTACCATAGGTTTTAGAATATGACATAAAAGACAATATAAGCAAATGCTACAACTTCTTTGGAGGTAATATTCCACCCAAGCTAGGCAGACAATTGAAAGGTAAGATCAATAAAATAGAAGGCTCTGTGAGACATTTAAAAAAACTAAGAAAAAAATAAGGTCAATCAGTATGGTGGTTGGTAATGGACAGTGTGTTAAAATTTGACAACAATTTTGTATTGAAGTAGATATTTAGTTAAATAACACCAGCAGTAATGGTGATATTAAAGACAAGGAAATTTTTTTTCAAGGATAAATGAAAATTCTTTGAGTATAGTAGGCCATTTTACTCAGATCCTGAGTATGTAAAGGGTGGGGCAGGAATTTCTGGCTTGTACTACATGGCTATGCCTGTTTGGAGTGCATCAGAAAGGCATGCAAGTGTGTGAGCACTATGCTATAGACAAGTAATGACCTCAACATACTTAGCAAGTTATAGGAGTGAGAAAGAGCATTCGCTACAGTGGTGCAGGTAACGAAAAGGGTTTCCTAGGACTTTCAACTAATTAAAGAAAGTTAAGGGTAGGTCAAAGATTCCTGTCAGCAACACTAGGTAGTCATTAGTAAGCCCATTGAAAACAGTATATGACAGTGTCAAAACAAATCCACATACAAGATAGATAATAAGATATCATAAAGAAAGACATTTCATGAGCTGTCATGGGAACATACTAGAAATAAGTTCAGTGATTATATCCAACAAAATTGTGGTCAGCTCTGTGTGATAGAAGGTGAGGTGTTTTGTTCTGCTTTTCTTTTGCTTCAATATGTTAGTGAAATTTCCAGAGTGGTGAATAAATGTTAGCTGTGTTGTCAAAATAAATGAAGTCATCCTTGAAAGAAAGATGATGAATATAGTTTTTTTTCCATGAGAATTGTGAAGACTGGCAATAAGACCTTGATTGGGGACATTATCAGATGCCAGGGTTTTGAAGGTCAGAGTTGAAGAGATTTAGCCACTGAATCTGTTATTACAGAGTTGATATTCAAGTCATTCTCTCTCCATACAAATATACCATGGATTCAAATATTTAAACTAGACTTTCTTCTAAGAGTTATTTTTCTCTTAGCTTGTTCATACAATGAAGCAAATTGTGGTTGCATAGCCACAATCCATCAGATTCCATACTTGATACATCATAGGTACCATCCCTATTTCCTTCCTAACACATCCTTAATCTCACCAGGAAATAGGCTTGAATCTTGGCAAATGCAACCAAACAGACAATGCTCTAACTTCAGCCTGTGTAAGAATCACAGATCCCTAAGCCCCCCTCCTCTAATTTCTGGTTCAGTTGATTTGTGGTGGGTGAGGCTTTAAAACTTGCATATCTAAGCAATTCTCGGTTGGGTTAACCATGATGCTGATCAGTCATGGGTTCACAAAATAGGATTTTCCTCTGGCCTCAAGTATCTTGGTGCTAAGGCAATAAAGAATTAGAATTACCTGTGCATTTCTCATCAGCAACAATTTGAGAATCTCCCTCCCTGCTTCCAGGAAACGCAGACTTCATGAGCACAATGATACTTTTTTTTTTTTTTTTTTTGTCATCCTCATCCATCTGAATTTTAGAGCAGTCATGATCATGATTCTGCCCCCCCGCCCCTGCCCCCTATTTCTTTTAAAACATATGGAAACAAGAGCCATCCAGTTCTCACTGTTAGATACTTATTAGATATTTATCCAGCTACAACGCTGGATCCTAAGTCACATCACTTGACAGGTGGGGAGACCAAGGGGAAGAAAGGTCTCATACCAGCTATTTAGCTAAGAAGTGGTATTCAGGATGCAAACTCAGCATCTTCCATGACAGAGCTAGTTGTCCTTCCTGGGTACATGTCATTCAAACTGCTTCATGTCATTTCCCATCCTGTTTCTTGTTATCCAAAAGCAACTTGACAAGTACAAACTATATTTTGAATTTCACCTCAGGAAAAGGATCATATCCTTAAAACCATGTTGCTATCAAGTATTATTTCGAACATTTGTTCTTTAAATTTCAACAAAAGCCTGCGTTACACCTGTGTGTGTGTGTTTGTATATATATATATATATATATATATATATATATATATATATATATATATATATTTAGATTTTTAAAAATTTATTTATTTATTATTAGATAATTTCTTCATCTACATTTCAAGTGTTATCCCATAAGTCCCCTGTACCCTCCCCCCGCCCTGCTCCCCTACCCACCCACTCCCACTACTTGACCCTGGCATTCCCCTGTACTGGGGTATATAAACATTGTTAGACCAAGGGCCTTTCTTCCCCAATAATGGCCAACTAGGCCATCTTCTAATACATATGCAGCTAGAGTATATTTAACCGCTCTGCTGCTACCCGAGACCATATTACCATTGCTCATGAGATAGCCGGGAGGAGGAGATATTAGGCTTCTAACTCTCCAATACTGATGGTCACTCTTGAAATTTGTTATAGCAAGAACCTTCTTAAGCTTCCTGTAGTGGTAGAAAAAAATGATAAGATAGAACTATAGCATACAACACTTAAAAATAAGGATCACTGCCAGAGCCCAATGATAAGAGGGATAATGTAGGACATATTCCAGAAATGCCTCTGCATGGAAAGCATTTTCTGTTTCATGAGGAAAGGTATCTCAAAAGAATGCAATATGAAAAATAGATAGCAATTAATAGGGTAAGGGGTGGTTCATTTGTTTATTTGTTTTAAAGAAGAAGTAACTGCAAGACAGAACCTAAATCCATCTCTTAGAGAACGTTCAGCTGATGCAGCAGGGGTATAGTGTTGGAATTAAAAACAGAAATAGTGATGCATAAGGAAAGAAGAGACCTTGGCAATCAAGGAAGTGTAAGGGTAAGACAAAGAGGAAATGAAAAGGGTGGCTTAAGGGAAGAAATTTGTCTTGGGGAAAGAGGTAGAAAACCAAGATGTTAAAAGGTCACGTAATAAAGATTATCTCCAAAGTTCAGGGTAAAAGGAGAGGTAGGAATAACAAGATGCCACAGAACAGCTGCATTGGCAGAGAACCTGCCCAATGTGATCATTAGTTTAATGGTCAACCTGAGTCACGACAGAATCACCCAGGATCAGAGTCTCAGTGAAGGACTCTTTACATTGGAATGGCTTGTGTATATCCTGTGGGAGTGTGACACAATTTAGTTAATTGATATAGGAAGTCAAGCCTACTGAGAGCAGGACCAATCTTTGGGCAGGGATTCTCAGCTGTGTGGAGTAAAGGAAGCTAGCTGAACAGAAAGCAGACCAGCATGCATTTATTTCTCTCTGCTCTTGGCTGTGGATCGGGTATGACTGCTTTCTTCCAGCCAACATGACTACTCCCCTATGATTAACTGTAACCTGGAACTGTCAGCAGAACAAACCCCTTCTTCTGGTAAGGTGCTTTGCATCATGGCATTTTTATCACAGCGCCAGAGATGCCGCAGGAACACCACAAAGGCGTGGTTTCTATCACCAGCTTACTTAACCAGTCATGGTGACTCATGAGGTGGAGGCATAGGAATCGAGATCTCATGGCCATCCATTGCTACATAATGAGTTGGAGGATAGATTGTTGAAACAAACAAGCAGAAATGCTTTTAGATGTTCGGATTCACTAGCTATAATGACTGCATTAAAAAGTGCCCTTTCTACTCAGTAAGCTAACGCCTACACCTTGCTAAAATTCTTTCAATAGAATATTACAGGTAGAAAGCTGAATTCACTTGCTTAAAAAAAACATTATGTTGGCATTGTTTTCTTTTATTTCTTTGCCTATGAAGGAAAAGCACACTAAATTTTAAGGAAATGTGCTGTAACTTTGGATATAACTCTGGTGAGGTGCCCCTTGACTTCAGTTGTAGAGTTTTATTGACCTATTAACTTACAATCTACCTTTGTGTACACCGCAAAAGCTCATGTCTCTGGTGTTTCCTTGTTGCCACAATTGTACAACTGTGTGCACACATGTCTGTTTTGAAATGATGGAATCTCAGCCAGGCATGCCTTGAAAATACTGTGCAAAAGCTGCAGTGGGGATCTGGAGCCATGAATATATGACAGGTGATATTTTTGTGAGAACATTTTCGGTTCAACTGCTGATCCAATTTATCTGATTCGATGCTGTATTCTGTGAGAAAGCTTTATCCTGCTTGACTCTGCTGATATTCAGCTTAAATCTAAAAGCAGACACATTTTGAAAGATGTACTAACCCTCTTGAAGATGGAAAAATATTTCTCCTGAGTCATATTTCTGGCATTTTAGCTATACACACTGGACAAAAAAAAAAAAAAAAAAAAAAAAAAAAAAAAAAAAAAAAGATGAACATACTTCAGTCTTCTTCACATTTAGCTAAAATTTCAAATGAATTTCCTTTCTTTCTAAGACGTTCTCTTTTCTTTTGATTATGGTGGAGATGTGTATATGTTAGAATCACCCTGGGCCTGGCAATTACCTGGTAGTCAGTTAGCATTTAAGGGTGTCTTAAAAATATAGGCCCTTATTACATTTTCACTAGAGTGTTTTTGTATCCTGATGAAAGTACCCTACTTCCAGCTGCTATTTTCTCAAAATCACATTCTATACTACAAACATATTTCTTTCTTAAATTCAGAGAAGATCATGCCTCTTACCACTCCTGGTAACTTCTGGTAGAAAACAAAACAAAAACAAAAACAAAA